>CAUHTR010005663.1:0-25842 GCA_959609185.1 Schmidtea polychroa | reverse complement strand
ATTATTATTATTATTATTATTATTATTATTATTATTATTATTATTATTATTATTATTATTATTATTATTATTATTATTATCATTATTATTATTATTATTATTATTATTATTATTATTATTATTATTATTATTATTATTATTATTATTATTATTATTATTATTATTATTATTATTATTATTATTATTATTATTGAATAAATAGTTAAACATACATGGCAATGATTTAATTATAAGATAACGCCAATCAAACATTTTTTTCACGATTAATTTCGACAGTTTTCCTGTCATCATCAGGTGGGATATAATACTCATTAAATAAAGGATTTTAAACAAATTTAATTATATATAAAAAAAAATTTTTTTTCATTTTATAAAAAATATTATTTTTTAAAACTTTAACATTTAAAATTTAATTTAATAATTTAAAAAATTTTTATTAATTATTTAATTTAACACAACAATCAATACATACAATACACAAAAGCTTATTTAAAAACACTCAACACACAAGTATTTACTGCATTCTGCACATTAATTTTCGGATTCAATGATTTTATCAACAACGCCTCACAAATCACACGTTCCCAATAATTATCGAAGTTTTTTAATAAAATTTTAAAATCAGACATACCTATTTTAATCTTACAGCCCTTATTGTGCTCACCAATATGGGTCAAGGACTTCGGTTTACAATGTTCTCGAGCTCGAATACAGAGATGACGGGAAGTCTCTCCAATGTATGTGGCATTACACCCATTACATGTAAACTGATAAACGAGATCGGAACACAATTCAACCGGAGTCTTTGACTTATTAATAAACATATTGCGTACTTTCCATGAAGTTGACACTATCCTATAGTTTAAATTCCCTAACTGCTTTCTTATCTTCACTTTATAATCCTTAAAGCCTTCTGAGTACGGCAATACTAACACAAATTTAGGCTCATCATCCTTGCTCACACTATTTAATTTATTTAATTTATTATTATTATTATTATTATTATTATTATTATTATTATTATTATTATTATTATTATTATTATTATTATTATTATTATTATTATTATTATTATTATTATTATTATTATTATTATTATTATTATTATTATTATTATTATTATTATTATTATTGAAAAAGACTCATGGAGGTTTAAACAATAAATTAATCTATATGACATAATTAAAATATCATATAATTTTGAAATAGTAATATAAATTTTATTGTGATTTGTGTTATTTCATTTGATCATGCGTGTGAAAAGTCATTAAAATTTCAAATATATATTAATAAAAATTGTGTAATTTAAGCATTAGAACAATGTTATTAACTAATATATTTATATTTTTTGTATTGCTTTGTAAGATTACTGAATACTATTAAGCCTATTTAAAATCATTTTCGTTTTTTAGATAAAACCAAAGGCCAACAAAGTTGTTTAGAGGTTCCCGCTAATTCTGGAGATCCTTTGGGGATAGAATACATAGGAACACAAAGCACTTCTGAAAATGGTTCATGCGCATCCTGGACAACTGCTACAGGTAATGTAAATTATTTGTCATCGTCTCAATTTCCTGACATCTCTATTCAAAATGCACAAAATTATTGTCGAAATCCGAAAAAGTCCATTAGGAACCTACTGAGCCTCGTCCTTGGTGTTGGCTTCAATCTGATACGAAACAATCTGGATATTGTACAATTCCGTCTTGTACTGGTAAATGGAATATTTTATTGAGAAAATTGACTAATTATGATAAGGAATTTGCAGAAGCTCGTATTTTGGCGAAATCTATCGAGGAACTATTTCAAAAACCATATCAGGTCAAACTTGCCAGAACTGGAATTCCCAATCTCCTCATACACATTCCTACAATTCAGGAAACTGGCCGATTCAAGGGGAAACCATTGATCAAGCTGGAAATAATTGCAGGAATCCAAATAATAGCCCATTTGGATTGTGGTGCTATACAAACAGTGCAACTCCAGTTTGGGAGCCTTGCATGACACCAATTTGTAGTAAGCTTCAAATCTTTCAATAATAATAAATCAAAGTTAAAATATAAAATAATTTAACTTTAAAAACACAATTTGTAGTATAAATCTTTTTCTTGCGAAATCTCACAGTTTCAAATCATTTTCAAATTCATATAAAGCTTTTTTTCAAAATTCAAAGAGCCATTCAAATTTCAAGTGTAAGCGATGTTAAACACAACTTTGATGTGTTTGTGTGTGAAGGTGAGACGAAAACCTAATAAAAACCCATCTATTCGCCAAATTTCAGGTCGATCGGATTGGTGGAAGCGGGTTAATAAGCCACCGTAAGATTGGCATGCCAGAATCATTTAATGCCGGGCAAGTTAATATGAAGGATTTATTAATTTCATATAGTTAATAATAAAAAGTTTATACGTCCATTAATTCCCTGTACATATCGGCTGAGTGTACATGGTTGTTAACAACGTTCGTAATTTATTGAGTTTTTGAGCAAGCGCCTATCTGTCAACTGTTGTCCCAATGTAACCAATGCCAAAATTGGTTCATCTTTTATGTCCTGATCAGATTAGGCAACCTAAAAAATTATTTTAATAACCGACGCTAAAATACAAACGTACCAATATATAATTGTAATTGCCAAATTATAGTAATATTAAGACCTTGAATATAATGCTTAATCTTTATCGAATCAAAATATAAACCTTAGAATTTACTTTTTCAAGTCTTACCAGCTGCCTCAAAAATTGCTGAAAATTAATGACTCGTCTAATTAGGGTTTATATTAATATATGAAAAACAAGGCTATGCAGGCTTTACTTTTTAATATAAGAGTTCAACAGAGATTTTTGATGAAAATTTGGCTTTGATTTTCCTATATAAGCTCCACATCTTGTTGTAAATCTGCAAATTTACTTAGATTTTACCTCGCAAATGTTTCTACATATGTCTAAATAAATAAAAGTAATTAGGCGCAAGATCTATATTAAATTATGCTTAGGTTGCCTCTCACGGGTCTATCCAAACTGTGGGAAACTAATAGTGAACTGCATACTAATAATAACAATAGTGCGAGTGAAGGTTCTGAGGATCATAATTTGGTTAACGAAAAGTGGAAATTATTTTCAATAAAACAATGACACTCAAAATAACCATACGTATACGGATAATTATAAGGAGGCAACTGGAACAATAATAAGGAGAATAACTCGCGAGATCTCAACAAGAATAATAACAAGGATATTGATAATAATAATGTTGAGAATACAAACTAGTAATAGTAATAATAATAATAATAATAATAATAATAATAATAATAATAATAATAATAATAATAATAATAATAATAATAATAATAATAATAATAATAATAATAATAATAATAATAATAATAATAATAATAATAATAATAATAATAATAATAATAATAATAATAATAATAATAATAATAATAATAAGACTAGTGATTAAACAATAATAACCAGAAGTAACATGGATAGTACTGATAGGGATAACGGTAAGGGATGGTTAAGGAAGTGCTGATAATGATAACAATACAAGTAGCGATAATACCTATGACACCAATATTAGTGATTAGTATTAGAATGATGATGGTAATTTTAACGGTCAAAAGAATAGTAGAATATTTTATATAGTATTGATGAGAATGAAGATAGCAGCATTAATAACATTGAGACTCGTATTAAAAAAATATTTTACACCATTACAAGTTAAAAATGCTAAAGGTTTACGGATGGACTTGTAAATAATTTCAGAGGCGAATATGTTTTTTCATACGCCATGTTTACAAGTTTGCAAATATTTTTTTTCTGTGATTTACCTAATTTGCAAGTGATGTGATTTCCAGTGTAATAGGGAAAGTATGCAATAGAGTTGAATCAGCAATATTGTATACTTACCTGGCACGAAGAGAAATCTTCGCGTCTCCTGCATAGTACTGATGAGAGCTAAATGCTCGAAACTAGTCTACTATTGGAATTTGCACTGGGTATCACAAAGCCTGTAATGTTTATATAATAATAATAATGTTAATATTAATAGGAGTGGTAACAATGATCATGATAGTCATGTAATAGTAGCGATAGTACGCATGACAATGAAAATCAGGGTTACCAACTCTGGAACGAGTCAGACCAGAAGAAATTATTTTTACATCCGAAGTTTTAATAATATATAATAAATACATATGAATATAAAACAAAATATATTTATTCAATAACAATAAAACTTAAAACAACAAAATTTATTCAATAAGAAAACATAGAAAAAAATTAGAACTTCAGAAAATATAATTAATTCTTAAAATTATATTTTGTTGTTTTTAATGAACATTCAAGTATATTTTTTTGTTCTGGTGCTTTTAAATATGTAAGAAAATCTTCACATTTCATATCGAAATTTATTCTTACAGAAAGTTCAGCTTTAATAAGCGCTATTCTCATTTTATTTCTTTCATCTCTCCAAACTGAATTCATTATTAAGTATTATTAAGTTGTTTTGCTTGTATTATTGATTATATTTATATTACTTACATGTTTTAATTTTTTTATTTATTACACAATTACATTACTTCACCTTCACGTAACGTTCAACTGCAAAATGAAATTCAAAATTGACAACTCATATTATTATCCCATCTAACTTTACCTACAATTAATATAATCCCAGCAAAAAATATCTAATAATCCCTGCAGAAACTAAACCTACAAACATTTTGAAAATATTTTGACAAACTCGAATAAATAAGTGTTCAACCCGAAGACGCGAAGCTACCACATCAAACCCGAAGTCTTTGGGTGAAAATAGTCGAGTTGGTAACTCTGAACTAAATAAATCCAAAAATATATTTCATTAAATCTGCTTATATAAACAAATATTCTTGGGACATTTTCTTTTTATAAATTTTAATTTTAACCAAATATCAACATGCCACATTCATACTTGAATCGCAATTTTATAAAAATTATTTTATTTCAAAATTAAAATTAAAATATTCATTTTAATTTTAAACCATTTTAATTCTAATATATTTCAAATAATCTAAGTTTCACTTTTAATTTTACAAAATTTAATCATGAAATAATTTTAATTTAACATTTTAATTATAACTCCTCACACTACTCATAGAGATTTTTGGTTTAGAGTTAGGTAGAAACTCTGTAGGTGGAAAACGCTTATATTTATTGCGAAAATTGATTTTTATGAAATTCCGGGTAGATTCCTTTCACTGCACTTTTCTCACTCTCCTTACGTCCTCCCATATTTAGACTTTACTTAGTAGATGGGAACAAAATGCTCTTTCTAACGTTCAAAGATTTATTCGCCTAGCTCAAAAAGGGGTCCGTAATTAATTAAATTAACACAAAATCTATTATCCGGTTATCAACTCTGATTTATGATACTATAATTAGGAGTCCCTCGATCTGAGTGGAGTTAGTTTATTTGTGCAGAAATCCTGGATAATGCTTATTTTGACTATAATAATTTGCGGATTTTGATGGGTTCGGAGTAGAATTATTAGTTGAATAAGTCGGATAGAAGTGTTATTTTATGCTTTATTAAACTCAAGCTAATCTCAACAGTTTAATGCATTTGAGTTTCACCCCATCAAATGATCACTGAGTTTAATATCCTTTACTAGATTCAAGTTGTACCACCGGATCTCCATCTCAGTTATTGTACGAGCTAACTAGCAGGATTTCGTTGATAAATAATCGCCACAAATTTAATAAAAATGTCAGCACATGATCACACGTAGTCTTCCTGCGCGATCAGCGACTGTATGATTGCAACCTTCTCTTGTCAGCGGAATAGGAAGACGTGAAAACGTTCCCTTACTCACTGACAAAAAGAGGTATCAAATCAACTATATCTATTCTAATCCAATACAGTTTTTAGGGACCTGCATGAAAGTGAATACATAAAATCCTGAACGCAATTAAAAAATGAACTGATATTGAAAAAGGTTTTATTAAAATAATACCGTTTATGTAACATTAAAGATAAAAATTATGAATACATACATAAAATGAATCAAAGCAAATTACCAATAGTGCGAATGAAAATTTCCGAATTGAATAGGATTCCAAAGGTTCTTTACAAAGTAACAATTAACTTGAAAATTGGCGATTAAGAAGCGGTTTTGGATTAATTTGAACAATAGTTTACAAGTTCATAGAATTAAGTAGTTCTAAGTAGTTCCGAATTGTAAAAAATAGTTGAAAAGTGATTTTGAGGTTTTAATAAGGTGACAGAAATTAACTATAGAGTGGTAAAGGGTCTACTGAGACGACCCTTTATATAGTTTTTTTGTGTTTTTGTTCGACCAAGCAGGATCGATCATGTGTGTTTGTTATCGTAATTTATTTTATTTTTTTGATTTTAAATTCCAATCATTTTGATTGGTTCGTTATTTTATTTTGTTTTAATTTATTGTTTTTACATTAACTTCTTTCTTTTTTTTATATTCCTGACTGGTCGAACGATCGCCTTTACATATCTTTTTTATCATATGGATAAGAGGTATTTTCTGCTTTTGTGTCTTTTTTTCGGCGATTTATTTTGTCTTTACACGCGTTTTGAGATGTGCTTCATGTGCAACTGCTTGCGTTTTCTAATTTTATTAATTTTGTTTTACTTATTTTTTACTTTTGTTATAATTTTATTTTTGTTTTATTTTATGTTTTTCAATGATTTTAATTATTCTTCATGCGGTTTACATGTTATATGGGTCGTCCTAGTTGACCATTTACTTATTTTCGGTTAATTACAACAAAAAACAAAAATGGCGAAAAAATGTCAACAAAACATTTAATTTATTTTCATTATGACTTTAGACAATTTTTCTTCTATATAATGAAAATAAACGAAATGTTAACCATAGATTTACTGAATTATACCCTCCGTTACATAACCAATAATAATACTATTGAGTACGATATGGTTCCATTTAACTATATTATTAGTATTATTGTCTCATTGCTATTTGTATAATTTTTAAATTCCTTTTAGAATCAACAACTGGATGCGTAAATGGAACCACTACATATCTATTCAAATCACAAACATCGACTGAACAATATCTACAAAGCTGCATTCCTTGGGCAAACATTCCCCTACAATATAACAACCAGGTTGCAATACCAGCCCGTCTCCCTAATTTGGATAATGCCAATCCAATTTTTAATCCAGCACTTCTTCCAGATGCAAGTCTTTCCGATGCCAGCAATTACTGTAGAAATCCAGACAATGATACAGTTGGAGGATGGTGTTATGTAACGAATGGGACATATTATTTTAAAAAGTACTGCAAGACACCGTGCTCAGGAAGTAAAGTTGAAATCATTCTATAATCATTAATTTCTTTCTTCCAGTTTGGGCTTGTTTATTTGATAGGACAGGATCATATTATCAGGGAACCGTAAGTGTGACGGAAAAGAATGAACCATGTGCGACCTGGTCTTCGAAAGGTTCAATATATACAGATGCCAATTTTCCAGAAAATTCAATCACTAACGCAAATAACTATTGCCGAAATCCTACAAATAATACTGGAGGACCTTGGTGCTGGCTGCAGAGTGATACAAATAAAATTGGATTTTGTACAATACCAACTTGCCGTAAGACTTGGAATTTGATGAACAATAAAAATAAAAGTGTTTAGAACAAACTCCACCGCTGACGCCATTGACAACAACTGCAGGAAGTTCTGTTTTTTATCAATATTACTGATTAAACAACCTTTTTAGATTCTATTTGCCAGTTAACAGCTTCTGGTGTGGAATATGCTGGAACTATTGCAATCACTAAGAACTCAAACCCTTGTGCACCATGGACTACGGTTAATTGAATGATTTGATAACTGTTTAATATTAATTTAGACATCATTTTACAATCCATATTTCAACAGACCTATACTATTTAAAACAGCGACTATGGCCGAAGTAGCTAACTATTGCAGAAATCCAAGTGCCGACCCATTAGGACCATGGTGCTATACAACAACCGGCCTTCAGGAGTACTGCACCCTACCACAATGCTGTAATTTTAGAATATTATATAGATAATGATATATATTAATTTTAGTCACTACAACGTCAGCTACAATTACAAGTACGTAAATATTTATATATTGTATAATATACATGCAAAGAATTAAATTTCTTTGGCCTTATATCTTCAAATAAACAAGTTTCGAGGTTAATTAAACAATTTTTAATATATTAAATCGAAAGCTTATCGGAAGATTATTTAATCCGCTGTGTTTATCGCATCTAAATAATATTATAGTATAATTTTACGATTAAAATTTACGATTATTACATCTATATTAAAATTTATAAATTAAAAATAATATACTAAAATGTTTTAGTATTTATAAAACTAATTTAATTAAAAAATCATTTTCTTCATATAATTTCAATTTTCTTTAATTTTTTTCATTTTTAATTTGTCAACATGTATAATATTTTTACTTTGTAAATATATCTTATGATTAGATTTGTTATTTATTTCATAGGCCACCTAGTTTAGTACAATCTCTTCACTCAGCCATTCAAATTTATTCATTACTTCTTTCTTTTCTTTATTATGTTGTATTTTTTCGGGTTTTAAAAGGATATGAACAGTAATTTGATTTTCGTGCTTACATCTCTTAGGAATCCCACGTTACTTAAAGATCTTTTGATACGCAACTATCCTGACCATAGTTGCATGGTTTTCTTTTTACAATTTAATTAATTTTGTGCATATTTAGCATTAAAAAACATTTGGTGAAAGTCAGCTGTTTCATACTTGCACGTTATTTTTTAAAGATTTAGTGTTAACAAATACCTTGTTTTCCCCACCTTTCTTATTTGAAGATTTTTAAATTTTTTTTAATTGAGTATGACATTTAAATATAAAATAATCAAGCTTTACCATAGGAAATAACTGTAGAACGACTGTTGCTGGCACTGAATACACCGGCACAATCAGTACAACAGCTAGTGGTGCTTCCTGTAGTTCGTGGAGTTCTGTAACGAATGGTAATTTCAATGACAGTTCTTTTCCGGATGGCTCGATTGCCAATGCCGTTAATTATTGCAGAAATCTTAAAGGAAGCGATTTAAATGGTCCATTTTGTTTTGTTGGACCTACTAGATTTCCCTGTGTAGTTCCAATGTGCAGTAAGTAAACAAAAATGTCTTATGATTTTCATTATATTAGATACTGCAACGTGTCGCACAACGGTTGAAGGCTACTCATACACAGGAACGCAGGCTGTATCAAAAAGCGGATTACCTTGCTTATCTTGGACCAGTATAAGCGTTACTTACATTGAACCAAGTTATTTTCCGGATCAAAATATTGCTGCTGCTAAAAATTACTGCAGGTACATTCATCATAATTAAGTTAACATTTTGACCAACAGCGCTGGATTATGGAATTAACATAAAATTTATTAAAAAATTAGAAAATCATAACAGAATTTCAATTTTCTTTATTTTCATTAATTTTCAGACTAGATCAATATTTTGTTTGATACTTAAGGGAAATTCCGATATAGTCTTATACGTAATAAAGATAAAGAAAATTAAAATATATAAAAAGATTTTCCTTAGAATGATTTTATATTCAACACATATTTTTACAGATTTGAGAATTCAATTCAATGTGAAATTCAATGTGAATTCAAAGTGAAGCATTAAGAAATCTTAATATTTTATTATAATTTGTTCAGTAAAATATTACCTGTAAAATATCATGTTCTACTCAGCGATGTACGATCGAACGTGCAACAAAAGCAATCACATCGGCCCCCAGATATTAAATACACTATAAAACTAAAATAAGTTAAAAATTATTTACGGTATACAATGTCACAGGAAAGACGTTCTGGATTAGCAATACTATCGATTGAAAATGGAAATGTCAGTACAATGATATGAATTTGCAATGAATTTGCAATTAAAGGAACTAGAAAAATTGCCTAATAATTTTTTTTTATTATTTTTTATAATTAAAATCAATAAAATTAAAAAAATCATTTTTAATTTCTTCTTTTTAGTTTTCTACGCAGGGCCCAAAAAGTTACAGCACATCACTGTTTCTACTACCAGATACTAGCATGGGCGTCCGCAAGGGTGGGGGACAAGAGGGCCCCCCTCAGGATTTTCCAAACCATTCTATTTTTCGATTTATTGTTCCGCTATGCTTGGTTAAGTCAGTACTCACCCTGGCTGAGTTATTCAGTTCGTTTAAAAGGAGCAGTTTGCAAATTTTGCATACTTTTTCCCCAGCTAGTGAATCGTGGTTTACAAGGTGCATTTATCACAGGACCTTTTATAAAATACAAAGATTTTCATGAAAGTGCCAAAAGTCATCAATCAAGTGCATGGCATAAAATACACTGGCTTATTCTGCAAAGTTCTTACAATTAAGGGAAAAGCCAGAATTGAACATTGAACATGAGCTAATCAAGTTAACTGAAGAAGCCATAAGGGAAGAAATTGTTTCAATGGCCAATAAATCCATCGGATTTTCAATCATTGGAGATAAGAATACTGACATATCTGGAAAAGAACAAATTTACGTAGGAGTTTGTTTTGTGAATTCTAGCAGCACAGAAACTGTTATTCGAAGAATTCCTTGGATTTGCAAAACTGGATCATTTTGATGCTACATCCATAGCTGATAAAATCATTGGTCAGTGCACAATGTTTGGATTAAATCTTGACAAAATGTATGGCAAAGGCTATGATGGCTGCTCAACAATAGCTGGCAAAGAAGGTGGCGTTCAGGCAAAAATTAGGAGCAAATACCCTAAAGCTGTTTTTGTGCATTGTGCATCACATCGACTTAATCTTGTGATCAATGATCTCAATGCTGTACCAGATGTTAGGAATACAATTGGAACAATTAAGAGCATTATTAGATTTTTTCGAGAAAACCTAAAGATAAGAAGTCTGATTTAAATGTTCCCATGCTTTGTGAAACACGTTGGTCTGCAAAATACAAAAGCATCAGACTTTTTGCTGAAAGTTTTGAAGATATTTTTGATCAGCTGAGTTCACTGGTCATCTAAGCAAATGGTAAAACACAACAGAATGCCCACCAGTTACAGTGTGCTTCAAGTACAACAAGTTTTCTAATTTGTCTTCAAATCATCACTTACTACTCCTTAAAATAAGAGTCAGTAGCACAAGCTCTACAATCAACACAATTAGACATTCTGAAAGTTTTTGACCACGTCCAAGAGCTCCTAAAAATCTTCTACACTCACAGACAAAATGCCGAAGAGTTTTTAAAACTATTATTTCTCAAAGTGAGAAATTAGCAGAACAATTAAATATATTAAATATATTAAATTAAATAAATAAATTTGGTCAAGATCACAGACTTTTGCAGTTTCTTTTCAAAAAGTAATATTTATGATCAAGTCTGTAATTTGGTTTTATAATTGAATAAATATTTATGGAAAATATACAAAAAAGGAATTTTTTTTTACGTTTTTTGATTCTGTTTATTCCTAAAATCACATTAATGTTTCAACGATAAAAATGACTTTAATTGAAATCATCAATATACTATTATTAATCTGATTATATATAGTAACAATTTTTTTTCATAAATGACAAACGTAATCAGAAACTTCTAAGTATATCACAAATAAAAAGAGATGGGCTTAAATTATTGCCAAAAAATACGCATTTTTTAAAAATATGCGAATATTTAGAGCATATTATAAATAGACAAGGTATTTAAGTCTATCCAGATAAAATTAAAGCTATAAATAACAGTAACAATCAGTCATTAAACATCTAGGACCTAGATTCTAGGTCATAGTGACCTTGTTATGTAATTTATTTATTATACATTTTTATTGTCTCATCTTACAATAATTAATAAAACTAATGATAATGAAATTAAATAAATACGTATAGAAAAGTAATGAATAAAAAATAATGGATGTTATGTACAATATTATCCTACTTTTAATTGTGTTTAAATTAATTCGATATAATACATAAAAAACTACATAAAAATAATAATATCTTTAAGATTCTTATTTTCATCTTTTTTCGAATTTCTTATTTTTGTGTTTGTTAATATTTTGTATAGTAAGAATAAAAAAAAATAAAAATCTTACAAGAAAAATAATAGTTTGCTTAAAATAAAATGATCTTCAAAAAACTTTCAGGAAGCTACTTGTGGAAAGTCTCGGACTATTTTTTGCTCTCACCGTGAGTTCCGTTACTTCTTATTTTATAAATACACCACTGAATACAATACACTACAAAGAATACATTCCAAATACAAGCCACTATGTAATGACAAAATTCCGTTGGTTTGTTATAGGGAAAACATGGTAGTTAATACCATGAACACTTCGAAACAACATATCATTGAGGATTTTTATTGATACAAAGTGCAAAATTTTTAAAAACGTTTATAAAATTTCTTACGGAATTTGCATTTTATCTTTTTACATTTTATCTTTATCCTGAAAACTCAATATTAAATTAAAAATTAATTTTATAAATGTATAAACAATTGATATTTTTACAAATAATTAAGAGTTAAAAATAATATCTATTTTAGAAGTCCGTCTGCCACACTTTCCGTTGATGGACCGTTTTGCTACACTTCATTAACAACAACGGAAACATGTAATATAAGCTATTGTACACGTAAGTTAATAATAAGTTTTAAATTTTATTTTAAATTAAATTTGTTTTAATTGCTGCGAACTCTGTTAGTTAAATACAGTTTCTAGTTAGTATTAAACTGCATTAATAAACTCACGCACAGTAGAATATAACGTTGTTGTAATTTTCAAGAATTATGGGAGTGTATATTTATTCATTTTTACAAAATAAGTATTTATATTAGTTTCGTTACATGGTTATCATGATTTATTGAAAATATTACTTTTTTCAATTTTCACCACTGATTTCTTTTCAATCGTCATTGTATCTGGAAACTTTTGGCGGTGGACAACCTGCATTAGTAGAAGTTAATAGAAGTCATTTATCATTAAATTCCTAAAATGGGACTTTCCGTGAATCCAAACAAGACTTTATGAGAAGGTTGTAAAAATCTATTAGTAATGTTCTTTAAAATCGGGGAAATATAGTTAAATAAATGTTTGCTGAATTTTGACAATTTTTAAGTGCCTACGCATATTTCTTTCCTTTTAAATTTTTATTTTTCTTTATATTTTTATAATAAATTTTAATATTTAAAAAATATTAAATTAACATTTTGTATTCAAATTTTTTCTCAACTAAAGATCACTAAAAGATGAAATTAAATGCAACCAAAATATAATTGCAAATAAAAGTATTTCTGTTCAATGGATCTTCGAGGACAACACCAAATTTTGTCAGGATCTAGGAGGTGAATTTCGAGTGATAAAGGATTAAAAGGAAATTTCATTGGAAACATAATTTTATACAACCGTGTCATTCTGTTATTGTCAAAAATATGTCTAAATATTGTTATGTCCACTGGCGTAGCAAGGTTTCTGTGCGCCCTTGTACAGGTATTTGGTGTTGGGCCGCTTGGAGCCTTAATTGACTCCTTCTGATTTCAAACAAATAAGATAAGAACGTGTGCAAAATTATAAAAACTTAAAATCTTGAAAAACATATATTGTAAAAACTGTCCATGCAAAACAGTTGGGTTGTTTAATTAAAATAACGATTATTAGCAAATAATTAACGTCCTAATTCAGACTTCAGCGACTCTTTTATATGCCTGAACTCTGGTACATTGCACAATCTGTACAATACATTGCTATGCCACTGGTTGTGTGACATTATACTAATAAAAACAAAATTATTTTTTTTTCGGTAATAATATAATTTCCGTGGATTGTTCTGTATTCTATATTTAGTTTTGAACTACACTGACTGCTTTTACTGAATTTTCAAATTAAATTTAAGTGACGAAAACCAATAGCACTGTAAATACAATAAATTTCAAAGCCTACTCATATGGAATTTTTTCAATTAAAATTCTCTTACTTTTTTAAATCAAGTTTTTACTCTATATTAACTTCACTTTGTATATATGTTTGAATGTTTTTATGAGCCACGCAAATCTTTCCGTGATCTGAATTTTGGCAGATAGATTCGTCATCGAGAACAATGCATTATTTCAAAATATCAGATCGATCGAAGCTATTATAATTAACTATAATTTGGTTACCTAATTTTAGTTTTGAAAGAATGTAAACGAGTGAGATATAGAGAGTGAGATATATGTTTTTACAGTTAGTTTTTATTTTTAAAATAATCGTTAAAAAGCTTTATTTGGTTAATTTGAAATGATTGCATATTTGCATATTTTGGTCTGTTTACATATTTCGTCGTGTCATTTAAAAGAATTATTGTAAAGACAAAAAGGTATAAAATATTACCAGATAAATTGAAAAATTGTTGAAAAAACAATATTTTGTTTATTAAAACAAATTCAGATTATGGGATATTCAATAAAAAATATCCGGATTATTTAATAGTCAAAATTAGTTGGATAATCCGGATATCCGGATTGGAAACCCTAGTTGTGTCTATACAGTTAAAATGCCTCGGTCATCTTTATTTACTCAGATTGTATAACATTTTATAATAGTCCTAACTATGTTAAAAACACTTTTGTGATTTTTTTTTAAGTCACGATTTATTTATTTCGTAAATTTAGCTCAATGTCGAAATAGTCAAACAGCAACAGATTACGCAGGAATTGTCGACCGGTCCAGTACCGGTGTATGCATGAGCTGGAGTGATCCAAGGAATATTAATTTCAGAAATCCTCAGCTGCTAAATGCTGCAAAATTAGAAGATGCTGCAAACTATTGCCGCAACCCCGATAGTGATCCCTTAGGTCCATGGTGTTATGTTGAATCTCAAGTAAAAATATATTGTCAACTGCCAGCTTGTTGTAAGGAATTTGTATATTTTAATTTTTTTAATTTAATTTAATCTTAAAATGTAATAAAATAAGAAATGATGCTAATATCAAATTAGAAAACTAAACTTTACTCATAGTTATTACATAGTCATTATAAGAAAGATTATAAAAAAGATTCATTTTATGGAGATCGTGTTATGAGAAACATAGAAATAAGACAAATCATATTAACTACATCGCGTTATATGGAAACAAATGTCATGTTATATGGAAAACGCGTTATAAGAAACTGAGAACTAATATAAATTGGATGAATTCGTACCGAGTTGTATGGAATCTTAGAAATAAATAAGTTGTACACAAATAAACCTATATAAAAACTGCATCCTCAAAATATATTATCAGGTTGTTATTAATATGGTTCATGAATGAATTTTATAAAATGACAAAGATATAATTTATTTGGATATTTTAATCTAAATTTATTGCATATTAAAAAATAAATTAAAAAAAATTATTTCCAACAAAAAATTAAAATGTTACATTGTAAATTGTGTTATTATTCATCATCACCGTCAAATGTATTATAATTACTTATATTCTCATTTTAATACATAAATATAATTTCAAAAGTTTTCCAAATCTATAATATTAAAACAAAAATAAAATGAAGAATCAATCAAATTTTTGTATTTTTTTTGAAAATGAACTAGATATTATTCAATAGCATTAAAAATGGTTTGGGGAGAAACCATATCCTATGAAATGTTTTGCTTCCAGAAAAATGGAATACCTATGAAAATTAGGGGAAAAAAGATGAAGGAAAGTGTGATTGATGAGAGGATGATGACATTTAAGAAGTTGTTTATGAATTTTCTTCTGCTCGAACAACTGCAAATTACCAAGTTTTAAGACATTTTCTTTTATATGCTGATACCTATTTGACTTTCCGATAAAGATTACTTATTTTTTTTTCATATCCAGTTGACATATTATCACCAGAGCCTTCCATTTTTAAGAGATAGTAAGAGATATTTAAAGAGCTTCTCAGTTGGTGTTGTGTCTCAATTGTTGAAACAGAATTACCAAAATTCCACAAAAATGCACTTTTACATGAATTCACCATTAGTCCTTTAATTGTATGCTAACTTCCTTTCACAATTCCTTAATCAGATAACCGATACATGCATTTCTATGAAATTTTTACTTTTCACTCGTTGCGTAGCTGACGTAACTTTATTATATTGTTCCCAAGGAAATTAGGTAGTTGATCACTGATAAATTTGATTGCATTAACAAATGCATTAGTTTCATTTATTGCATCTCCTATGTCAATCTTACTTCAAAAGTGTGACTTTTCATGTCAAAGTCAACCACTTTAGGAAAATCATTCCTTTATAATACATCATGATAAGAACCAATGAATCTACAAGTCAGGCCACCAAAAATTATAATTTGAAAAAATTTTATTTGTTAAAAAATATTTTAAAACATAATTTTTGTTTTTAATATATATTTATAAAATTTAGCACCCACACAAGGCTGTTATACACAAAATAATGCTTGGGCATATACCGGGAAAATAAATGTCACTAAAAATGGAATCGCTTGTCTGAAGTGGTCCGATTATTCATCAACAATTCTATAACCCCAGTCTTTCCCCTACTTTCATGCCACAGCTTCTTCCAGACGCTTCAACTGGCGATGCTCAAAATTATTGCAGGCAAGTTTGTGTTATACTCTAGCTGTGTTAGTTAATAGCCCAACCGCTGAGGAAATCTAAAGAAATGACTAGGAAAAGTTCCAGGATAGAAAGGAATAAGTTTGAGTTTAAAATAATTACCAAGTCCCAGTCACATATTTATGGGGTTGATTTTGATAGTTAATTCCAGTAAATGTTCGCAGAGTAAAATGTAGAATAAATAACTGTTCAATAATCATAAAAGTTATAAAAGTAGTTTAGTCACGATAGAAAGATTTTCTAATCTAATATATAAAGATGAAAGTTTGTTTGTTTGTTACCCATAGAATTACGCACCGTTTGACCTAAGGTGCTGAAATTTTGCACGTGACCCTCATTTGACTCGAGACAGGTCATAGGCTATGTTTTTTTAATTTAAAAATTTTTAATGACTCATTGTATGACTCATCAGCGTGGCTCATCGTATTACTCATCGCATTTCTAATCGATGTGACTCATCGGATGACTCATCATATTTTTAAATTTGAATTTCCAAAGGTTATATAATGTTAAACCGCCAACCAAGGGTATCATTCGAAAGGTCTTTCACAGATCTATGAAAAGGTCATACATGGCTCCACATGTTACCCTACTCTAATCTTTTTTCTTTTTTTGCCCATTTTCACAGGTTCAATTGGGATTTAAGCGTAACCATGTATAGGCAGAATTTAATGCACTACTAAATGGCGGAATTACAATTTCATTTTGTCTCTTTGTGTGTAATACACACATGTTTTACGATAAATTTGTATTTTTCATACAACGTAATTTTCTTGGGATTTTATTCATATAATTTATAGATAGAATTCAATTTCCTATCATAAGTGATATCATAAGTGATATATAAATTACATGTACTTTTTTTAATTAAATTTTTATGTATTTTTTAAATTATTTTTTTTAAATGAATGAATTAAAATAAATTTCTTTATTTTGAATTTGTTTACTATTTTTTAAATCGTTCAACGCCGGGTACCCCAGCTAGTCTAATATATTTAATTTCTTAATTGACAATAGATGACTGTTAAATACAAAACATTGATGCATAGTCGCAACAGAGACGAATACTAAGGAAATTGTAAATGAAACCCGATCAAAGTTGAAAAGGGAAAATGATTTTGTTGTCAATTTTGCAATCTTATTGTTTAAAATCTTTAAAGTATAAAGGTGTCTCAAGAAATAAAAACTCGAAATGAAACAATAATATTTCAATGGAAAGTATTTATATCTTACTCTATTAATCTTTTTTCTTTTGTTTGAAAAAATGAAAAACTGTAAATAGATAATTTAATATTTTAGAACTCCTACAAATCAATCAGAATATTCTGGAAGTCCATGGTGCTATTACTTTGAACCCCAAGTTAACGATTCCGTTGTCTCATTTTTTGGATATTGCAATGTCACTATTTGCAGTAAGCGTAATTAGATTATTTATTGCTTATAAACAATTTCAATACGATTTTTTTTAATTCATGAAAATCTTAGTTCACATAAGATTCCCCACTTTATCTATACAATAAAAACAATCTGTTTATGTCATTTGGTGTTGAAATTTTATAAGAAAGAAAAATTATGTGTAAATTTGTATTATTTTTCTTAAATTTCGTGTTTACTTGTTCTGTTTAATTGTTTAATGGTTTTGTAGTTTAATTAAACTTTTAGCAGTTTTATCTTATCATGCCAAAAGAAGTAAAGAAAAACCAAATGAAAAGAAGGAACAAAAATTAAAATTTTAGATTATTTACGTAATGGGGAAAAATTAAGCCAATATTGCACAATGTTATTACATGAATGAGTGTACAATAAGAACAATAAAAAAATGAAGATTTTATCAGAAAAAGTGTAGTAGGTGGTTCTTACGCGAGTATGAATACAACTTCATACGTAAGGAATGTTGCAATGGAAAAAATGGAAAAGACATCAATCATATGATTAGAAGACCAAACAGAAAAGCGAATTCGTATTGATACCAATGTTATTACAAATAAAGCTTTGAAAATTTATGAAAAAATTAAGAGTCAATTACCATCCTCATCTGCAACTGAAACAAAGATGTCATTTTTAGCAAGTCATGGTTGGTTTGAAAGATTTTAACAATAGGGTTGCCAACTGTACGCTTTTGAAGCGTAACCTACGCTTTTCGTGCAAAAAACAAACATGTATACGTTATACGCACGATTTTCATAGATATACGAAAAGATGCGCTTTTAGTTTGCTGGGATAAAAATATCGTCAATTTTTGGTTCGATGGTGTAAAAAAAATTGCTTTCCAAATTGAAACGGCAGAATGTTTTCCAAATTCATATTTAAATTTACTTGAAATTTCCAGAAAAACTGTCATAATTACAATGTGATATTTCCTGTATTTTGAAAATTAATTTTTGAGATGTAGAAATTAAAAAGTAAAATATATAATTTTATTAATTATTAATTTTGTTTAAGTTTTATTAATTGTTGATTATTATTGCTCTCTATAACCTGTAAGTAAATTTATAATTCGAATTTCGAAAGTAATTTTGTTTTGAAATTATAAGTTTTGTCTTTTAGAGAGGCCTTTGAAATAAATATCTCAATTTTTATTTATTGCAATTATTTGTCATTTTTGTTACTATATGGTTAAAAGAAATTTGAATACGCTTTTGGTCGAATCAAAAGTTGGAAACCCTATTTAACAAAGACATTCATTACATAATCTGAAATTAAAGGGCGAACTAAAAAAAACTAATCTGCAGATTTGCTAAAGTTATTGCGGAAAATTCGTATACTCCGGATCATGTCTTTAATGCTGACGAGTTCGGATTATTTTTTATGATTTTTAAAATTTTCTAACTTTGTTCGGAAATTTTTATTATAGTAGATCAATAATTAAATTTTAATTAATATTTTTATTTTAATTTAGCATCATGTTATACATTTGAAAATGTTTCTCGCTACAATGGATTCGTGAACACAACATCAGATGGGACCCCATGTTTAGTGTGGTCAACAATAAATATGACAAGCTTATCGAAATTATCCGGTCCAAGTTATGTTTCAAGTCTTTTACCAGATAATACTGTTGTCGCTGCAAATAATTACTGTAGGTAAGGAAATATAAAATCAATGTTTATAAGCAGGTTAAGAATTAATGAATATAATTTAAATAAAAATGAAAAAAATAATTTTAGGAAAATAAAAATATAAATCAAAGCAATTAATAGAATGTTACAATGGAAAAATTTGTTTGCATTGAATAATGAGCCAAAATTTCAATTCGTGAAGATCGAAAAAAACATGGATATCTTTACTGATTCATAGTCAAGTTTTTAATAATTACAATGTCAATTGAAAATAAATCAGTAGTGAAAATTGAAAAAAGTTCTTATAATATCATCTTTTATTATTTAGTGGAACATTTTATTGTGAATGTATGAATCTTGTTTTAACATAGAATATTTAAGAAATTTATTAGAATATATACAGTGAGCTCCATATAGAGCGTATAAACAAGTGAGACTAGCAGTTATATAATGCAATTAAGAGTCCCGTATAGCGCGTATTTAAATTTATCGACTGACATATGAACCTTTAAACAACATTTTTATTCAACTTTTAATTAAAACACAAATAAAATATTTGAACCCATGTAATATCTGACCTTTGACTACTATTTTTTGTTTTAAAGAAAATACTTTTTGTACACATCCGATATGCTGGAACCTAAAGACAGTTTGACTTGTATAAACTTATCTGAAAATGCATGTCTTCTATAACGTGAAAAATATCCACCGTTAAATATATTTAATTAGAAAAAATTATAATTTTACGCATTTTGTTCTTCATATAATTTTTCGTTCTCAGAATAGTTATTTATTTAATTTAGTAATATATATTTTACTGACAAATTATGAGTAGAATATTTAGTTTTTTTCTGCTTCAGCATTTTTTTTAGTTTCCTATCTGATCTTTTGATTTCTTATTTTGAAAATATTAAATGAAAATTAGGCAAAGCACTACGAAACTAAGAGAATTAAATGTTATGGTGGTTTTGAAAAGATAAATACTTTTAGAAAGACGCTTCAAGAATAAAATTAGAAATGTTTAATTTCAGAGTTCCTACAAGAGATATTGGGTATATAAATCAGCCTTGGTGTTACGTCTCACCGTCTTCGGTTATTAGTAAAACAACCGGACAGAATTTTGGATATTGTAATATCAGCACATGCCGTAAATGATTTATTTAATTAATTAAATTAATTTTATTTTCTATTTTAGCAACTGCAGCCATAATCAATCCAATTAACACGTTTCGTAATATTTTTATATTATTTAAATATCATTAAAATTCATATTCTAATAGAAAAAAATATTTTCTAATTTTTTAATTAAATATTATTAATAGAGTCTATACGATACGAGTCATTATCTAGACATTTATTATATGAATTATTGCAAAATTGTAATAGTTAGGATACTATTACGTTGTTTAACCCTCCAGAGGGCGCGTTGGGTCTCACAGACCCAGACGATCTTTTTTATAAAGTAAAAAAACAAGTAAAGCTTGTTTATAAAGTAATAAATCTTTTAAAATTTAATATTGCTTTATTTTGCTAATCAATAAGTCTATAAATCATGAGAAAACAATATTGGGTCTGTGAGACCCAACGCGCGCATCCATGTAATTTTTTTAGCGCGCGCTCTGCAGGGTTAAGAGACTCATTTCAAGGCCAGTCCATAACTGTAAATTTTAACACTGCCATTCTGAAGTGTTAATAACACTAGAAAAAGACAGTAGCAAAAATTGTAAAAATTGATCTATAGTCGTAATGTAAATATATTAAATATTAAGTGAGTAAAAAGTGATCAGAAGTAAACAAAAAAATTAAGAATTTTACTATTAATAGAAATTGTTTAAATTTTCTTATAAATAAATAATTAAATTATTGCAGAAACATTTTTCATGACCATTCTGATGGCCGGTTTTGTTACAGTCGCTACATTAAGTTTGACGTCAACAACAATGGCAATGTTAGAATTACAAAAAAAAACAATAATTAAATTAAATTTAATTATTAGATTTGAGATGAACACGAGTTTATTTTCTGAGGGAAATGAAATTATTTTATCAAACGAAAGCCGACCACTACCACCAGAACCCGTTTTTGAAGTTGTTCAGCCTCAAACAACATCATCACAAGTGTACAATTCTGCTCCACGTAAATTGAATTTTCATGAATTTTTGTTTTAAAACAACCACATTATTTTAGTACAATATCAAAGTCAGAACATTGCAAATTCCGGCCAAGGGTTTTCCGGAGGTAATCAAATGGTTAGTGCACCTAAAGTTATTGGAACCGTCTCAGATGGAATGAGTTATGTAGCAGTTTCAGATAATCAGAATCCACAAATTCAACAAATGGCATCAAAATATCGTCCTGTACAATTAGGATACGATAATTACAATAATGTCATGATAAATAGAAATGAGAACATTACACCTATGAATGCAAATAATGTATATGGAGCACCAAAGATTATAGGAACTGAAACGAGTAACGAATATTCGCTTGCAGTGTCATCAAATATGAACGGCGATCAAAGCACTACAATTCCGGGTGTAGTTAAGGTTAATTCATCCGAAATAAGTATGGGAGGATCTGGAAATCCTGGTAGAGTTATAATGATGTCAAGCCAGAGTGGACAATCGGGTGGATTTGGAGGACAAGCAGGTGGATTTGGAGGACAAGCAGGTGGAAATGGAGGACAAGCAGGTGGATTTGGTGGACAATCGGGTGGATTTGGTGGACAATCGGGTGGATTCGGAGGACAAGCAGGTGGATATGGAGGACAAGCAGGTGGATTTGGAGGACAAGCAGGTGGATTTGGAGGACAATCGGGTGGAAATGGAGGACAAGCAGGTGGATTTGGTGGACAATCGGGTGGATTCGGAGGACAAGCAGGTGGATTTGGTGGACAATCGGGTGGAGGATCTGGTCCATTTGTGGAATATGTGATAAAGCAAGATGTAACTTCTGGCCTTCAAAAAGGTGTTGGGTATGGGAATAGTAGTAATGAATCTATACCAGGTATCAAAACAGCTGTCTATTATGATATTAATAATCCTGGTAAAAAGTATGAAGTTCTTAATATGTCTGACATGAGTGGAAATGCTTCCGAAGGAAATGTACAGAAGCGAGTTATTGTAAGTAATCAAGATAATTCCACAGCACAATTTAAAGAAACGAGTTTAATTGGAAATCAAAATAATCAAGCTGAGAGAATAGGTAAAGTTTTCAGTGTGAATTTATAAATTTATAGTTAAATTTTCCCAGAAGCGCAACAAGGAACCAATCAAAGCTCACAAATAAAAAAGGATAATGAAAACAAATCATATTCTTTACTTGATGATTGACAAACTCCGGCAAGAAATTTAAACTATGATTTATCTTGATCAAACCTTTGTGATTTTGGTTTGCTTGGCATCCTTAAATTCTATTTTATTGCATTCTCTTTCACCCGTTTCATCCATTTTATACTAAATAAAAATATATTTATTCTAAATAAATTGGTTACATTATTTTTGTGACATGAAATAACCATTTAAAATTATTAAACACTGAAAAATTTAATAAAATATCAAAAATGCTAAGATATAAATTTTAAAATAGAAAAATAAAAAAAGTAAAATTGAATGCATTAAAATTTTTAAATTATTTTCTGTAAATAACGATTTTTTAAAAAGTTAAATAAAATCCATTTTAATTTATAAACGATTGTTTGTAAATAAATAATAAAAATAAATTATTAAATCAGAAAAATAACTCGTACGAGGGCTATGTTGATGTTGTAAAATTAAATTATATTAAAAGGCCATAATTAATAAAAAATGGTATAATTAAAAATTAAATGACAAAGAAATTCGAAATTACAGAAAGTCAATAAACTATCAAATTTGATTTTGAGAAACACGCAGGTATAGATCAGACGAGGGCAGAGGTCATGGTGATAATGAATTTTTCAGAATACGTGTTGTAAGGGTCGAAGAGCAAGAGAATGAAAAATAGGAAACCGTCAATTAACTAAAGAAAATTCGAGTTAGGTAAACAACTTAAAAAGTAAACAAAAGAGAATTCAAAAAACCCTTATCAGGACAGCATAATTATTGGGAAGATGTGGAGAAGTTCATTATAGGAAAAGTGCATGATAGGGTTATATGACGAGAACACGAAAGAAAGCCGCACATGAAGGATTGGTAGAGACGATTTAGGTTGAAGATCATTACTATATAAGACAAGCCGAAAATGGAAACTGTAAATACAAATATACATTAGGAGTGTTGTGTCTTATTTTATAGAAAACTAGGAGTCAAAACCACTGACTAGTATTATCTATTCAATTAAAACTCAACAGCTAGGTGCGCAATATATCAAGTGGCTCGTAAACAATAATCATAATTTTAATAAAATTTTTTTTCTGAAATTTTGGAATTTTGACTATTTATTCGATATTTTTCCATAATTTATTATGATTTTTAATGAAGAAAATAATTTTTAATAATTAAGTAAGCAAAACTTATTAAGTCGAAAGAATAATTTTCTTAAAATTTATATTTTAACAAAAATTAAAACATTAAATAAATAAATTACACAATTTAATATGTAAAATTAATTTGTCAGGAACATTCAATCGAAAATGAAGATAATTAAATAAAAGAAATGAAAAATACGACGCGATTTATTGACTATTCCAAAATTTTTTTCAAAATTGAGATTGAATCTAAAATTTGTGTAATTTTATGACACTCAGTAAAACAAAAAGAAAAGAGAATTTTTATACATGATAATACTTGATAATTAAAACAGTAACTTATTTAGTAATAGTTGTAGATATTGACAAATAAAGTGTGAATTTAATTACAAAAAATCACCAAATTGAATTATTATTTGTGGAATGGAAATAAAAAATGAAATTATGAAAATAGTGAAATTGGTACGGCCCCATCAGAAACAATCAAGAAATATGATATCCACTATACATTTCCAATAAAATATTTTTTCGTTTATCATTTCTACCAAAACCTGTAACCAATGAAAATCTATTTTTGACAAATAATGCTTATTAAAACAAATTATTGATAATATTTTACTTGATTTTAAATTGACAAACGTCGTTGACTTGACTAGTAGACTCTTTTTTGGCTCCATTGGACGAATAAAATTTATCTGCTACTTTCTGCTGATTGTTACCATGGTAATTTAAATTTTGGTTAAAAAAACTCCAATAAAAACTGAACAATTTCAACTGTTGATTATTTTTATTTTGAAAATATTATTTTATTACTTAAATACATTTAAAGTTTAAAATAATTTAGAGAAAATATTAGATAAAATGACAAATTTTAAAAACAGCGGAATGCTTTTATCGGAATGGATAAAGATGAATCAAGCTAACCAAGAAAGACTTGTGAGTTATTTTATTATCATTAATGCTTTAGAATTTGTCAATTATGACTTTCTGTTGAAAAAAAATAGTAAATATAAATAAAAATATAACTATATATTAAAGTATAAAATAAAGTGATGGATCCATAAAGATAGCGATGGAGGTGTCGCCTCCTCTTTCAATAATTAACAAGAACTTTTCATTCTTTTTTATTTTGCACCCCTTTAGTTTATAAGAAAGAAGTCATTTATCAAAACCTTCAACTTTTAATGTCATAAAATAATTTTAGAAATTTTAATTTCAAGTTATTGAAGTACAATATATTAAAATAATAGATTGTTTAATTTTTTTAGACTAGTATGACATCACAGGACCAGCCTTGATTAGTTGATTTTCTAACAATTTCTAACACAAAATCACTTAAACCTAAATATCAACCCCCCCGGTTAAGTTGTTTTAACTTTAAAATAAGAACATTATTAAGTAGCAGTCAATAAAATTGAATTTCAAAAGGTTAAAATAATTTTAAATGTTTATATATTAATAAATTAATTTTAAAAAATTAATTCATTAATTTAAATAATGCCACTTGCTTCAATAAGAAATATGTAAAATAAATTATGATAATTTATTATAAAAGAAAAATAAAATCAATATGAAAAATATATTGGTAATATCGTTAATTTTATCAAATTGTTAAAAATAAAGCGCATAGCTGGGCAACATCACAACATAAAATCCATGAAATTAAATTTTTTTTAAATTAAATTTAT
>CAUHTR010005662.1:0-15304 GCA_959609185.1 Schmidtea polychroa | reverse complement strand
GTGCACACCAACGTGAATTATAGAGGTTACTAAATTTCAGAATTGGGTGTAATAAAACTTTTAACTTTTGGAACATTACATTTTACACACAGGTAAGTTTGTGTGTTCCTATACTATAATTATATCGATTTTTTAGATGATAGAAACTTTTACATTTCGGATTTAGGTGTATACCGATGCATTTCAGTCACAATTCACTCTTCATGCTAATTTTATTTTGGTTAATTTTGGAAAGAATATATCAAGTGAGGAAATTTTATTAATATGTGTCATCATGCTTTATTTTTGTTACAAACTATGAGGGATTGACGGAGACCTCCATTGTTGACAACTTTCAGCACGAGATCCAAGTCAACCCTGCATCTATGCTTTATATGAGGTCCACAACCTGTAATGACAAGTTATTAAAATGAATAGCAACACCGAATGGCGGTTGGCTGCGCTGTGTATCCTCTTTAAAATACTTCGTGGTGGCCAGATTAGTTGAGAAAACGACGTTGAATTTAAATTTAAGTTAATTTAAATTGTCTGGGGCTACAACGGGCTTTTGGTTCAACTGTAGCTGCGATCATACATAACACTAGGGTTCGTCGTACCGTGTTGAGTAGGCCAACCCCCGCCAAAAAATTCCGAAGAGGCGAACAACCAACTGCAAATACTCAGACTCAATTGTGTTGGAATATGCAGGGGAAAAATTTAACATCATCACCAAACGTACAGACCATCCTCGTTCCACTCAGGCCATTCCCCAACATACTCCAGATGATCTTGCTAATATTCCCGCGTGTGAGCCCGTGGTGATGTTTCACGTTGGTGCTGCCCACACGGGTCGGAAGAGGTTAGCAGGTGAGCCCCTGCCTTAGGACTACTCCTAACCCTTTCTCGGTTCGGATTCCACGGTGCCTTAGAAGGACTTACCCCTTTCTACACTTATACTGGGTCCGACCCTGGTCCAAGGGGACGACCTTCATTCCATGACACATCTTTAGTTTATCAACCGATCCATACATTTCACCCATCACTCTCACAAACCAATCATCCGATACCAAGAAACTGTTATTGTTTACATTGCATACTAGGGTGGAGTGAAAATGACCGAAAAAAAATTTTTTGACTTAGTAGACTTTGGATAGTTATAAAAACTTGCTATGAGGTCCAATGAAGTACTCTGTAAAGAAAAACAATAATTTAAATAATGTCTTGAGGTTCCACAACCAACTTTAAAATGTAACCATTGATAAGAAAACGATAATGTATTTGCTATCCGGTGTTCTTTTCATTACAAGGAATTGGCAACTTTTTGCTTCCACTAATACGTTATCGTTACTTACTGTTAACTAAAAGATCATTATTAGTTCACTTTTCTACGCATTCACACGCTGCACTTCCTGTTTCTAGAGTCAATTCAGACGGATTATTGCATACATATTGCATAACATTGTATTTTTTTTGAATCGCTGTATGTAGTATTGTTAGTGATAAATAATTACTCCACTACGATACTTCATTATAAGAGGTAATATTATAACAATAATATTTAAAATCCATAGTGTATGGGTGGCAAATATTTTGCTATTAAAAGTAATGAAAATATTATTTAAATGCCATCAATGACTTCAATAATATGTTATAATATAACATATTATTGAAGTCATTGATGGCATTTAAATAATATTTTCATTACTTTTAATAGCAAAATATTTGCCACCCATACACTATGGATTTTAAATGCCTCTGGTTTTCCTTTTTAGAGTTGCAATGGCTGTAACCAGAAAGAAAGTGTCTTGTGTCATCTTTGGTGGTCCATCCGAGATGCCCGACAATCAACTACCGACTTATGCAGATGTTATGAAATTCTACAACCTGACAAAGCAGAGACTGAAATGCGAATTGAACAATAAAGATCCTTCACATCGCAACGTGGCAGAAACAGTGTCAATGAAAGTAGAACAAATATGGGACAAAGCTTCCATACCACATGTAAGCCACCGCCGTGTTCATGAAATGTTGAACGTGTACCACAAGACGTTCATGAAATTGCTGAAGCCGTATAAATCTAGGAAGGACTCAGAACCATACAGAGAGAAAATATCGCAGTTTAAAGATGAATCGATTAAACTCTTTGACATTTGCTCCTGCAAGTGCTCTTGTATGTCTCAGTGTCACTGTGAGAAGTCAAGAAAGATACCCACAATTGAACGTGACTTTCTAGAAGATCAGCGGGGTTCACGCAGTATGATCATAGCTGGAGTTGATGAGGTTGAATCCAGTAGATTACAAAAGCGGTATATCCGTAAAGAGTCGACACAGAGGCAGATGTGTACCAAATCTGCCATTGATGACATCGGTGATAAACAGTCGGATGTCTGTGACGAGATTTCTGGAATGGAAGAGGAAATGAATACCGGCGATGATGACTCTGATGACGATTGTATAAGCCAAATTAAACAACAGCGAAAATTGAATGACAAGCAGATGAGAGTTAAGCTACCGTCGTTGGCTTTAGCGTGTGATCGACATGGCGTATCCGACAGGGCGGCAGCAGGAATCGCCAGTGCTGTTCTTCAAGATGTTGGAATAATCCACGAACATGATGTTTCTAAAGTGATTGACAGAAGTAAAGTGCGTCGAGAACGTTGTAATAAGCGTGGCGCATTATGTGCCGAAGTCAGTAACACAATCACTGGGTTATATTTTGACGGCAGAAAAGACAATACAATGACCCAAATTAAAGAATGCGATGGTAAATTTCATCGGAAAATAATAACTGAAGAACATATATCGATTATAGCCGAACCAGGAGCTACATATTTCGGTCACATTACACCAAATGCAGGGTCAAGCAAAGTTATCACGGCTGAGTTGATTGCATATTTGAATAAAAGAAATGTTGACACGAGTGGCATAAAAGCAATAGGTTGTGATGGGACAGCCACTAATACGGGCATTCGAGGAGGCATCATTCGATTACTTGAAGTGACGTTACACAGACCGCTACAGTGGTTCGTATGTCAGTTGCATGCAAACGAATTACCGTTAAGACATTTGTTTCAGTATCTTGATGGACCTACCAATGGTCCAAAAGGATTTTCTGGTCCAATTGGAAAGTCATTGTTGAATTGTGAGAAGCTTCCCATCGTTGACTACATGCCGATAAACTGTGTTCTACCGTCAAGTGCAAATTCCGACGATGTAAGTACAGATCAGAAATACCTGTTCGATTTGTGTACTGCTGTAAGTGTTGGTATTTGTCCTGTCGACCATTCACTTCGCAATCCTGGTCTTATCAACCATTCGAGATGGTTAACCACGGCTAATCGCATACTACGTCTGTATGTTGCCACAAGAACCCCGTCGGATGAACTAAAGACGCTTGCTACCTTCATCGTAACAGTTTATGCACCTGCATGGTTTGAAATAAAGAATACCCCTTCGTGTAAAGACGGCGCTCGACATGTCCACAGTACGATTTTTTTTTTTTTTTTTTTTTTTTTTTTTTTTTTTTTTTTTTTTTACGCTACCTCACAGACGAGCTGAAGAAAGTTGTTGACCCGGTAATTCAACGCAACGCATTCTTTAGTCATCCAGAAAATCTGTTGCTTGCGATGCTTACCGATGAAAGATCAGATATACGCGAGTTAGCTCTGCGACGCATACTGAAATCCAGAAAGCAGAAACGTACGACTTCAGTTAGATCTTTCTGCGTGCCAGTAATCAACTTTGAAGCTACTAGCTACATAGACATGATCGATTGGCAGAAAACTCCGATCACAGAGCCTCCAATCGTAGTGGACATTGACGAAGATACTTTGTTAACCATGATCCGGGAAGAAGAAACGCCAAGACTGGATTTCGCCCGCTATCCTTGTCACACCCAGGCAGTAGAGAGACATATCAAGCTAGTGACAGAAGCATCCGAAATGGTGTGTGGTCCAGAAAAACGCGACGGATTCATTAGAGCACGCTTGGAATCGAGATCGAAAATGCCAAAACTGGACACCAAAGCCCAACATCATTTGTAGTTATAAAAACATGTTAGACAGTTTGCATGTGGTTTCCCTTCACAGATATGGTTCTTATTACTTGTAATGTTATGTACAGACTGTTAAAAAGTTAAACCATAACATAAATATGTTACTTATAAAAAAATGTTTTTTTTAAAGATTATTGCTTTTTTATCGAAATATGCCTATACTTTAGGTCAATTGTGGAACCTCAAGATATGCTTTAAATTGTCTAATTGTTTGCCACATTACTAATTGCATGTGTTACCAAGTTTTTATAGCTATCCAAACAAGATATTAAGAAAAAAAAATTTTCACTCCACCCTATTGCATACATCCATTACCAAAAAACAAAACATCTTACATGAATATTTAATGAAATGACAATCAAAACTACGGATACGTTACTTCACACTGGAGGGTTAGTCAATAGGTCTATCGAGAGCAAGAAATAGGTATTGTCGTTATAATGACTCGTCAGAAGACTTCTCCGTCGGCAAATATTTCGTCTATATCCACGGGTAATCGGCGATCCGCGAGATATTTAATACCATCGGCCGGAACTACTCGGAATATTTCTTTGGCCGGAATCACGTGAGAATTCGAGATTTCTTTGATGGTGGACTGGGCCGCTGATAATGAAGCTTCCAGCGCAGCAATGGCATTCCTACGTTTTTGATTCTTCTCGGCGCGCGTCGGCCGCTTGCGTTTTCGATTCGATTACGAGAGGTCGACCGCTGGTTGAGTCGAGTGAGGCTGCAGAATCGGAGCCAAAATGGAGTCCGATGGGCCTGTTGTCATGTGCCTGGCGCTTGAGAGAGACGGAGCGAAAATAGGAGATAATAGGGAGCCATGTCCCTTGCAGCTGGTTGTCAATGGGGTTACGGACATTTGATGGTGTATTGGAAACACGTTTGTTCCGTCCTGGATCGGATATTCCCGAACTCGCTTTGAAATTTCGACGTCCGTGTATATCTTATGCAAGGCCTCTGATTGGGCTTTTATTGTGAGCCTCTGGCACCTGCTCTCATCTAGGAGACTATTCCGGCAGTGCTCCAGTCTTAATATCTTGTTTCGCTCCTCCTTCATTTGTGGCGGGGAGAACCACGTGCCTTCATAGAGATCTATGCGTTTCTTCAAGGCCCCGATGTAGAGATGCAACTTCTTAATATCTTCGTTCTTGTCTGAACACGAGAAGCATGGGCGCAAATCCTTTCCTGATTTGGTCGGTGTAGTCATCTAAAGATAAAGAAGGTTCCGGTTAAAATTACAAGAAAATCATTTGTGTATTCATTGACGGATCTCTCGTGAGATCAGGTAACTCCCTCGACATATAACTCGATGACTCTCAGAAGAACTTCGACGGATTGCAGACCTACGAAGTATTATTTACCACCAACAACCTGTTCACTCAACACAATTCATACAAGCTAGAAAAAGGAACGGGATCCATAACTAGCATACATTCACGGTATTAGCAATAGTCTAAATATTTGAACTGAATAAATCCTCCTTTCAGTTATCTCCTAACTCGGGCAAACCGCTTATTCGTCAAAATTTAAAAATCATTCATCATCATTAACATCATCCTTATTTTAGTTATATGGTGATTATTCGACTATGTAGCCTGCGGGAAGTTGTATATTATTTAAATCTTAGGAAATTTTATGATCATCACTCGACGCGTCTAGTATTGAATCACATGGGCACTCTTTAAAACACACTGTAAATCTTATTTACATTAAACATTTATTTGCGAAATAATCTGATTTAATTTACCGCCGTGGGAGTAGCCATAGAAACCACTGGTTAGATCACTACTCTTCTCTATGATTCGAAAATGCATACTGGAATTTATTACAGTTAGATCCTATACTATCGTAGTAGGAAGCAAAATCTACTAACAAACAATTTTCCTATCCGATCTCGGCATGACATTGTCATTCAATTTACTACCTATGGTTTCGGTGTGTTCAGAAATGACGTCATCACCTTACACTTTGTCTGGGAGCTAGTAGATGTACATGTGTGTATTGGTAGAGTTATCTGTCGTCGCATGTAGTATTGCTGTTAGATTCTATATGAATGAAAACAAAAATCTATATGTGAATTATGATATCGATGTTCCAATTTTTAGATATTCCCCGCGTTGATCGACTCGATTTCAACTCCGTGATTGTTATCCTATTAACCATGTTTACTCCGATAGGCGTCGATGAACGCATTTATGAAGAAGTCGTTATCCGCTAATCTATAACTGGGTGTATCTGGAAAATGGCTTATCTATCACTACCGGTCGATCGTAGGAGAATAAGATTGTGAGATAAATTTTCAACGACCGGCCGATTCACGGATTTTCTCAAGACTGTCGCGCGTATTTACACTAGCTATCGCAGAACCTTGATATTTTGCCTAGGCGATCGAGTTGACGACGATGACAGCTTTTCAACGTTTGTTTGCCGATTTCTCTCGAGTCAGATAAAAGAAAAACAGAGTGATAGATCTAACCGCTAGCGTCTTAGCGGTGTGCATCCCGAAAGGATTTTGCTCCTAAGAAAGCAACGACGAACCTCATGGATATTTTTGAGCCAAACATGGTCCTCTATCATTTAAATGGTTTTAGTAATAACTCGTCCATTAGCGTCGAAAGTGACGAAACTCATTGAAAACGATCGAATTCGTGGAAATACATGGACATATGCAGCTTTTCCTAGAACTTCCTACGAAATTTCTCTTCCTATCGAGATGAATGGCTATCATTCCTTCATGAAGAAAATCCTCGAGAGTAAATGATCTCACTCGGCGAAAAGGGTTCCTCTCAGTTCCATTGTCATCGTCTATCAGATGTCCTCACCCTTCCTGACCCACCCAAGAACGGCATACATCACTGCCACCATTCTTGGACCGTCAGGAAAGACGATTCTATCTCTTCAAACCTCAATCATTTATATATCATGAACGATTATCAAACAAAAAAATAAATCATATAATTTACAAAATGGATTAATATTGCTAGAAAAATTATTTACCGGGCGACCACGCCGTCTGAATCTCGAACATATGATGCTACATCGTGATACTCGTCGCACATTAACATTTCATTCCCCGTGAGGTTAATCTCCTTCAAATTCTCGGTTCAACATCTGCGCTTCTGGTCGTTTGCTCCCAAACATTTCCTTGCAAATTCATTCGAGTCTCCGCATCATGTTCGATCCCCAGACAACATCGTCGCCAGCCTCATAGAGAGAGAACATCTTTGTAATCGATAAATTTTTATTAAGAATAAAGTATTTTATATAATCATTTTTATATAAATCAATCATAAATCAAAATACATTCATCCCACTTACGATAGGTTTCTTTCGAGAGTATTGAAAAATAAGTTCTAGATGTTCTTTCCCAGGTTAAGTGTACTAGTATTCTACGGAAATTCCGATCGCTGTCTGAATAATTTTTCTTAAATGTAGTCCCTGTAAATCGGTTCAATGACGTTTGATAAGTGGTTTCTGTATGATTCGTAGATCTGTAGAGCAGTTTGGTTAAATGGTAAATTCAATAAACTAAAATTTTTACCTGTAGAGCAGTTTGGTTAAATGGTACTCTACAGATATTTTCTATTTCTTTTATATTATTTTTCGTCCAATCAGGACATGCCTTGTGTGTAATATTCTTATTTATTATTATTTTTATGTTTTTTACTGTAATATTCTACATTTTTAATGATTTTTCTTATTGTTTTATTTATTTTTCTATTTTTTATTATTTTTCTCCTATTTTCTTGTGACTTTTGTTGTTTTTTGGTTATAATATAATTTTTTGTTTTAATTAGTTTATACATTTATTTGATAATGTTTTATTTCTATTTTATTTCCTAATTTCTGGTTTATTTTTTCTTAAATTTATTATTTTATTTCCTTCTGCTATTATGTGTGGTGAGTTATTTTCTTTTTCGTCTTATTTTTCGTCTTATAAATTTTATTAGTTATTTTTTTTTATTCCCTTTATATTCTTATTTCTTTTATGGTTATCTAATTTAGTTGTTCTTATATTTTCCGCGCTTTTCGTGAAATTTATTTTATCCCCTTTATTCGTCCTTAACCTGATTTGCAATACTCTCGAAGCTTGGCCCAACAATTGCAACGAAAAGCTAAATCTAGCAGTCGACCCATAGTAATTTATTTAGGCCGGCAACCAGGTTGAGATTAATTAATAATGACTAGTTACAGAAAAACCAAAATTAATTATCATCACTCTCAGTTAGGATAAAGAAGGGATAATAAACCATGAGCGTGAGTAACAGCAAATAAAGGGAAATTCCTGTCAAAAATTCCCAAACATTACCTACTTAAATAATAACGACGACTTTCCCAAATGGGTCTTCTTTCTCTGTTTAAAATCAAGATATTTCGGGCGATTTTACTTATGGCAATCATCTTGCAAATTTCTAGAACTAGTTAGATTCAACGAAGGAAAAACTAAACTAATTTGTTAACTGCGCTAGTGAACATTCCGGCAGTCACAATTTAGAGCAAAATGTTCAGACAAAACTTTTAATAAGAGTATATAATTGAAATTGAAATTCAATATATTACGCTTACTACGTTTCTACAAAATAGGGTTGACTTTCGATAAGGGCAACATCAAATTTACAAAATAAACTTTCAATGAATGGACATCTGTCAAAAATGGAGCGCTTGAGATGTGTATCAATAGTCAGATGGAAAATCTACTGCCTTTATACAACCACACAGATCAGACACAGTTAAGAAAATTTGATATAGAGGCTACCTATAGATGAGTAACCAGAATTTGTTTGGTTTTGTTAAAGAGTAGTATAAAGAGTAGTATAAGGGGTGACCCAACCCTGTCAGAATTGTCAGGATGTTTACATTTCCAGGTAATGGTTCTGGCTTTTATATGCTTCGTTGAAATGGGAACCACAAGTCAATGCACTGTTCTAATTATAGAGTACACACAAAGTATATGGATCACATTTAAAATGGTCGTCTTGGTCGGCAACCTGATAAATTTCAATCATTATGGATTTTCTAATGAAATCTCTGTCCATAACAATAATAGACTTAACTGATGATTACGCCGCTTTCAACGATTGCAACTGAGGGGAAAGTGAGGAACTCAGGTGCATGACCTAGCCCCTATACTTAACACCGTCGGTGCAATAGATATTAGCGGCATCATATGTAAAGCACCTAAAATAAGAATTAAATTGGTTAAAGTATATATTGATAATAAGAAAAATTATTCCGATAAATAAAATGGAATAGATAAACAAACAGACTGGACTGAAAATTAAAATAAAGAAAGTTTAATTTCAGTTCAACTTTAAATCAGTTCAATAAATTAATTAAACATCAAAATAGACCAAAAAATATATACTTTTAATTTTATCAAGGCATTAAATTAAATATAAAACGAATCACAAGTTGGTAGACAATTAGAGTATTATTTAAAATAAGTTATATGTTAAATAGGGATTATTAGCCACAGAGCTACGGGTATTAATAGAATCCATAACTAAAACACGTTTATTATAAAAACACAAATATTATTAAAACAAATTATAACGTTAATTTGTTTGAGGAGTTTCTAAAAAATAATAATTAATGTATAAGTAAGGATTTCAGCATACAATCAAACATGCACAACATCATACCATTATTTAAATACAAATTACAAAACGCCTCACACCCCCCCCCTTTTGAAAACCTTTAACCACTCAATATTTCTCGTGACGGAACTTCCATTTTCCAATTTTATTTCATAACTTCGATCATGAATCTTTTTAGTAATCACACCTGGACCCATGTATCTGTTATCACCTTTATTTCGAACATTTACTTTGATCAATACGCAATCTCCAATTTGAAATTCGCGATTTGTCGCCTGATTGATTTTTTCTTCTTCCACAATCTCTGAGAACCATTCACTATAAATCTAATTCCCAAACACCATTTAAGCTGGAGTCTTCCTAATAGTTTTTTGAAAAGTTGAATTCAACATAAACTGAACTTCGGGAAGAATATCTACCCATGATTTATGTCTTTTATCTTTGAGTGTTATCTGTATTGCATCTCTAATTGTACGGAATTGTCTCTCAATCTGTCCATTTGCTGAGTGATGATATGGACTCGAATAATTAATTTCAATATTGTGGAATTCTGCAAAATCTTTCATTAGCTTTGATTCAAAAGATTTACATCTGTCACAGCTTATTATCCTTGGTGCTCCAAACTTCATTATCCACTCTTCTTTCAGTAATCTTACCACTGTTTTTTCATCTTGCGATTTCACTGCATGTAAAGAAATAAACTTACTATGATGATCTATAATCCCAAGAATATATCTTTCTCCTTTCATTGCAAGTTGTAATGGACCACAAAAGTCTACATAGATTGTTTCAAATAATTTCGAATCACTTTTGCAAATTATTTCTTCTTTTGTTTTAGTTGTATCAACCTTTCTTTTCTGACAGTTTTCACAGGATTGTACAACATTACGAATTGATTGCTCCAAATCTTTCATATCAAAATTGTTTGATACATACATTTTTACTTTATTAGCACCCGCGTGACAGAGCTTTTTATGATATTCTATGATGAATTCAGACTTGTTTTCTTCTGGAATCCAAATTTTATTATTATTTGTCATAATCACTCCGTTGACATATTTAAAAAATGTTTTATCTGGCATCAAACTAATATTTTCTTTTATATTTTCAATTACTTTCGAGTTCTTTTGCCATATATTTTCAATATTATCAGTCATCAGTGTCAACAATCTTGTTTTTAATTTACCCATTTTAGGATTTTCATGAATCATTTGACATTGAACACATGTTTCACATTCTTTTCTAGATAAAGCGTCGGCATTATTGTGGTTATCACCGTTTCTGTATTGAATCTCCATGTCCAGACCACTAAGATGGTTAATCCAAGTTTGAAATTGTGGGGTAATAGCTTTCTTTGTCTTCATCATAAATGTAATGGCTTTGTGATCCGTTCTCAAAATAAACTTTTTACCATATAGATAATGCTTAAAATGACCAGTAAAATTAAATATAGATAGTAATTCCTTTCTTGTTATACAATAACCCAACTCGTGTTTATTCATAGCTCGGGATCCATATGCGATTACTCTTTCTTTACTTCCATCTTTTTGAGACAGAACAGCACCAATGCGGTCAAAACTTGCATCTGTATCCAAAATGAATGGCTTAGAAAAATCTGGGAACTTCAATACAGGTGTAGATGTCAATTTCAGTTTTAAATTTTTAAATGAAGTTTCACACTCATCAGTCCACATAAGCTTCTTTTGTTTACTTCCACATAACGCTTCTAATACTTTGGAATCTTTGGTGTAATTTTCTATAAATCTGCGATAGTAATTTGCCAAGCCTAAAAATCCTCTCAAACTTTTTACGCATTTAGGTCTTTCAAAATTTTTAATAGTTTCAATCTTGCTTCATCCGTACGTATTCCATCTTCACCAATAATATGACCCAAAAATTTTACTTCTTTCCTTTTGAATTGACATTTTGCCTGACTTATTTTAAGATTTGCTAATTTAATCTTTTGAAAAACCTTTTCAATGGTACTATAATGTTCATTCAATGTCTTTGAAAATATAAGGATATCATCCAGATATACAATTGTTCCATTCAAATTTAATTCTCCAAGAACCAAATTCATGTCTTTGAAATGTTGCTGGTGCGGCTGCTATTCCAAATGGCATTCTGTTAAAGTAATATTGCTTGCTTTTTGTCGAAAATGCTGTTTTCAATTTTGATGCATCATCGAGTTCTACTTGATAATAAGCATTGCCTAAATCAATTGTCGAGAAAAACTTTGCTCCGTCAAGAATATCTAATAATTCATCAGTATTTGGAATGGGAAAAATCGGTCTTTTGGTTATATTATTTAAAGCACGGTAGTCCAAGCATATTCTTATATCACTACTGTTTTTCTTTTTAACACATACTAATGGAGAATTCCAAGGAGATGTACATTCTGATATAATGCCATATTTCAACATTTCTTGAATATTTTCTTCAATTTTTTCTATTAAATGTATAGGTTTTCGTCTTGGGTTTATTACAATCGGACTACCTTTAGTAAGTATTTCATGCTTTAATAGTTCGGTTTTTCCAACATCCTATTTATGTTTCATAAAAATACCGTCAAACGTGGAAATTAAATTATTTATAATCTTATCTTCACTTATGTGGTTATTAAATGAATTTTCCATAATTGTATTTATTTCGTCTGTACGGTTTTCTATTTGCAATTGCATTCCAAATCTTTCGAGAAAATCTATACCTCCTATTAACTTTGGGTTTATATCTTTGGCTACAACGAATTCTACTTTTTTAATATCAGAAATTTTATCAACTTTTACATTTAATAAAGTTTTACCGCAAATTTCAATCGGGCTATCATTCGCACATCTTAATTTTAAATTACTTGTAGTCATATTCAAATTTCCAAGTTTTTTAAAAATATTATAATCAATCACACTTATTTTAGCTCCAGTATCTAATAGGCATACTAATTTTACATTATTAATCATTACAGTAACACTGGGCCTTCCCTGCATTTTATCGTATACTATTATATCATTCCGTTTATCACGATTAAGAACATTTAGTTCATTAGAAGTTAGGGGTGGGTCTTTAAAAACTTCATCCATACAAAATTTATTAATGTATATATTAATATAATTTCTATAATCAAAAACACCATCACAACAGTTATCATTCAAACTATCACAATCATTCAAAATCATACAACCCTTACTCATATCATTAATTACCTTTAATTTATTGCTCCGATCACCTCCTCGTGTGGTGGAGCATTCCCATTTGGGTACTCAAAATCAGCCTCTGGATCCTCGTCACCGAATGCAGCCACTGATTTATGGAATTTTCGACGTCTGCCTGGAAATAACTCATGGCACTGATGTTTGAAATGTCCAGATCTTTTACAATGGGCACATTGAATATTGGGGCATTCAGATCTTCTATGACCTTCTTCGTGGCACGCCCAACATCGCAAAATTTGATTTGTTCGGACATGATCTCGCGAATGAAATTCCCTGGTATTATAAGGCTTACTTCTATTCATAGGTTTCCATCCATTTGAATTAGCATATCGATGTTCTCTGGTAAGATCGCCTTTGAATCTTGGATTATGTTGAGGTTCTCTTGTGTATTCATCTTTGAATCTGGGATTAGCTTCTCGTTCTTGAATTGATCTGTTATCATAACTATATCTTGGTAAGCTCTTCTTAACAGCATCAGCATAGCGTTGTGTTTTATTCATTGAAGCTACATCAGCATGAAATACATTAATTTCTTTTGAAACTTTCTTTCATTTAATCAAATGATTTTAAATCTTGCATTTTGAGATCTTTTTTAACTTCTTTATCTTCAAGCGAATTGAATAGCAAAAATTTCTTTAGTTCTTCTTCATCAAGTTTATGCTTCAAAATATTTTTTGCAAGTTTCTCAATTTTTGAGCAGAATTCTTCGGTAGCCTCATTTCCTTGACGATAATTTAGCGCTTCATTGAGATCATCGATAAGACTTCTGTTCTTAGCAAAAGCGTTTCTTAATCTTTCTGTATAATGCACAGTTTCATTAGTCAACTCATATTTCTTCGTTGAATTGATTGATAGAAAAGCTTTGACGAATTTGCTCCTGTATTCATCGACAATATTTGTCATCTCGAAGAATCGTTCCGTTTCTAAGATAAAATCTTCCACGTCTGAATCCATGTCATATGTTTCTGGTGGCTTGATAAAATTTGCAATCGTGGTCGCCATATTAGCCACAGAGCTACGGGTATTAATAGAATCCATAACTAAAACACGTTTATTATAAAAAAACAAATATTATTAAAACAAATTATAACGTTAATTTGTTTGAGGAGTTTCTAAAAAATAATAATTAATGTATAAGTAAGGATTTCAGCATACAATCAAACATGCACAACATCATACCATTATTTAAATACAAATTACAAAACGCCTCACAGGGATAATAGAATTAAATCTCACTTGCCTATATAAGGTAGTACGAATCATAATTCCAACAAATATAATAAATCATAAGGGCGTATATAGATAAGGTGTAGTATAGACAGTAGCTTACCTACAATAATTAGGGGTATCTGTATATGGCTGTGTATGTATGTGAGTATGTATGGGTATGCCTGGATATGAACGTGTGATTGATAAAAATACCGAGAGACGGATATCGACATTATCTAAAAATCGATCAACAAACCGATCGATAGGAGCAGATACACGCTGTCGCATACCGGTAAAGTCGTCGACTATATAACGTAGATTAGGTGTATTTTCACCGATTTTCTTAAGATAGCAAATGCCGAACCACAAGCAACACTATGATAAATCTAGAGCCGGGCCATCATCTGTTGAAATAGACAATACAAAAGATTTCCGAAATAATCAAATTTAAAATAGGAATTCTAAGGTTGCACTAAACAAATTATCAGAAAGTATTTTAAGATGGGTATTCATCACATAAATAATTTTAATTACTTACAGATTTAATGCCAAAGTAGAAATTGATAAACCCTACCATTAAATTACTAGATCAATTAACTTGATTTCATCTATATTAATCGATTTTTTGGAAATCAATTCACTTATTTTGTTTAGTGCTCCAATAAATGTAAAATCTATGGGTTGACAGGGGAACTGCCCAAAAACGGTTGAGGAACTACAACGTTGGACAGACAGCATCTGGTTTAGCCCCACCGAGATGAAAAGGCGCCTTTATCTTATTTAGAAGGTATAAAAAAATGAAACAAGATATAATTGAGCTCAAGGTCCTCCAGATTCGAGTGCGTCAGTTGGAGAGACTCGAGTTCTTGCCGATTATAGTGTACAAAGTACGATCACTTTTCGCAAGTACTCACTCACTCAATGCAGTTCCAACGTTGATTACTCAACAGGTATCAAGCTGTACAACATTCCTTTATTCTGGGTTACAATGGAAACATCGCTAAAGGGTAAAATGTGGATTACCTGTAACCCATCAAAAATAAGGCCCACCTTTGAAAATGCTTGGACATATCTTGTCTAGAACATTCACACACACCGGGTGTAGATTAATTGGCGCCCATACCTAACTGATAAAAAGAAATAAGAAACAAAAAAATGACAAATATAAAAGCACTCAAAATTTTATTTTTTTTTGCTTTCGGNATACCTAACTGATAAAAAGAAATAAGAAACAAAAAAATGACAAATATAAA
>CAUHTR010005660.1:0-25857 GCA_959609185.1 Schmidtea polychroa | reverse complement strand
NATGACCAAGGTTTAATTTAAAATAAATAAAATAAACTACATCACACATTAAGAATCAATAAACCCCGTATAATAGAATAAAGAGATAAATAAATTTAACAGAAAATTCAACACTTAAAAATTTAAATAGAAAAATAATAAAATATAAAATGGAATTAGTTGAAAATTATTTAAACAATATAAAAATTAAATCGTCAAAAATAATAAAATTAATTAGCATTATGTAAATTGTAAAGTTTATTGAATTAAATGGTTATTTAACTTATTAAATTTAAAGAATAAAAATGTTTAAATTAATAAAAATTAATATAACTCAAATTAGTTAAATTATAAAATTTGTAAAATTAAAATTAATAAAAATTAAATAAGAAATTAATTAAATTTATGAAATTAAAACAAATAAATAATTACACACATTCATGCATGTGTGCAAAATCAATTCAATAATTCTCGCACTCTGATTGGATAGAGTACGCATTCAAAATCAGTATAAATACTGATCACAAATTCAATTGAAAAACTCTCTTTTTCAACATAGCCACTTAATTTGCAGAACTCTCAGTTTCGATTTTATGTCAACGTGGATGTGGTAAATTATTGTTATTGTTTGTAATTCTTATGAAGTATTGTAATTAATAAATTTTATATGTCTCAGTTAAATTTTCTTTAGTAAATTTTTTAATGGTTTAAATTCGTTCAGTTTCAAGTTCTAAATCATAGTTTTATTGAATTCAATTATATTATTTGTTGATGGTGTCGATGGTCTGGGCTGGGGAAAAGTTTGTGGACGGGCGGCACTACGTGCTGTTGGTCGGCAGATATTTCGCCGGTTGAGTCCATCGAGTTAGAGGACAGTGATAGTGATAGGAATGATTAGGGAGGGTAATGTCATTTTAGGTCGTTTAGGATTTTATTTAGATTTAGATAATGTAGGTGGCTTAGTCACCTTTATGTTTTATAAACATAAGTGAGTAGGAGTAAAGATGGAATAGTTGAGACCAGTTGAAGATGGATAAAGTTAGATTTATGTAATTTTTCCGACAGCTCATGATTTGAAACACAGGCAGATCCCTGCTCAAATGTTCATGAGAAGTGTGGAAATATGTGTATTAATTTATGAATAAGGGCCAACCCCTGCTCAAATTTTTGAAGGATAATTTGGATGTTACAGGAAGTATAGAATAATAATCATTAGATGAAAAATAAGGGCGGATCCCTGCAAAAAAAATTTGTAAGAGAACAATAGGAAATACCCGTAATTGAGGACCACAAATGATCTAAAACCAGCATACATAGTGAATAATGACGTAAGACCTTCTAACGGCAGTCTAGAACCCGAAAAGAAAATACAATGGGGAGTAGTTTTAGTAATAGAGCTCACCTGCTCATTGTTTTTTCGCCTTTGTGTACATTACCAACATGGTCGCCGCCATGGGTACACGAATGGTTAAAGTACAATAGTCATGGAGGTGCTTAGGAAAGAGTCGAGTGAATATATATGATTACCCCTAATGTATTTAAAAATTTTAAAATGACACACCCCTAAGTACCCAACAGAATGATCGTCTTTACACACCATTTTTATCTCATGGAACAGGTGGTTGTGTTTCTTTTTTCGGCGATTTATTTTGTATTTTTATGTATTTTAAAATGTATTTCATGTGCAACTGCTTACTTTTCTCATTTTATTATTCGTGTTTCATTTATTTTTATTTTTGTTTTATTCAATGTTTAAAATGATTTTAAGTATTCTTATAACGGTTTCATTGTTATATGGGGTTGTCAGAGCAGATTTTTTACTTCTTAATTTTGACTGAAATAAAACAATGAAAGAAGGAAAAACGACTAAGAAATTTTGGATATTTTTAAGGCTTGGGCCAACATGTTGGACTTGGGAAAAGAAAAGTTTGATCAATTATCGTAATGAAAGTTTATGAAATCTTAAAGTAATACTGTATTAATAATCATCATAGTGTTAGTGTTTTGAATTGTTAATTTCCCATGCTATTATGGCCGCAGTTGCCACTGTCCCTCTGATTAAATTTTATTGAAATATTTAATTTTCGTGTACTTATGTTGTATTAACCCCCATAATTAATGAGTAGGAAAGTCTTCATGTTTGATTGATTATTTTTATTGTCTGAGTCTGTATATTATGTCATTGCTGATAATTTAACTCAATGATGTGCGTTATATATGGGTTGCTTTTCATTGTGAAAGAATCACTAATTTACTCATAAGATATAGATTTCCCCATTAAAAGTAGAAATATTTTCAGAGTTTGGAAAGTATCCGTTGAAGATAAAATCTAAAGTCACTTTCCTTTTGAAAAAAAATAAATAAATTAGTTTTAAATAAATATTTAAATATATATTTTTCAAAAGCCAACTTTTCACTTCTTGCAGGAGTGCATAAACTTAAATAAAGCATTTTGGTTTAATATTTTCGATTGCTAGGCAGTTATCCATATCAGTTTTTAAAATGTCACGACAGGGCCAGTTTTACCAATAGGCGTACCTAGGCGACTGCCTAGGGGCACTAGAACAATTGGGGCACTTGAAATTAATGCTAATCGTTCATTGGATTTCTGTCTCTGAACCGTTCAGGCGTTAAAGAAACTAAAAATTCATTATTCGCTTATTTACCGGTCGAATTTTGTGTTTCCTTTAGTTTCGAAGAGGACTGCACTGAATGTGCATGTCGCCCGCTACGACGGTACCATTGTCATCCACGAAACGTTAGAAACCGTCGACTGATGATTTTTATAACTTTCCAATAGTTCGAGTGTCTAATACTTTCGCCTATTACTTAGTATAATCGACAAGAAGCATCTCCAAGCCTCAATTCAAATATGCATACTCTGGTTGCCTGGTTCTTTGAATGAAATATAGAATTTAAAATAGATGGGGTTAGTACAGCAACCAAAAAAGAAATCGAGAGACCAGTAAAAATTAATACTAAAGTATTCGATTTTGATCCATGATAAATCTCTCCGAAAATTAATCAGAGAAATAATTCGAAAATCCAATTGTAACAGAAATACTCCATACACCATTCTATTATCCTAATCCTGGTAAACATACCTGACAATATTACGAAGTATTAATTTTTTTGGTTAATAAATTTGTAATTTTTATTAATTGTTGTTTCATATATTTTTTCACCATCATACATACAAGCATCCCGCCAGTCCCGAAACTTTCTTTGCCGGGCTCTACAAACTCTCCTCACAAACTAACCGGCAATTCTTTTAACCGACAACAAATAAAAACTCACAATAGTTGGGGTTAGTGCAGCAACCAAAAAATGTATATATAAAAGGAAGGCATAACAAATATTGGTAAAATCAATAAAAGTGCAAAATTAATTAAAACTTACTAAAAATCAGGTATCAGGTATGGTTGAGTGCCAAATTGATAGACGAATTCAGAAATTATAATGAAAATTTAATAAAATGTTCACAGAGAAAGTAATTGCGAAAAAACAAATTAAATTAAATTAATTAATCTTTAATGGAAAGCCCGAGTCAATTGGAAACCCGAGCACTGAAGAAAACCCCATGTGCAGTGAACCCGATTGGTCAGATAAGATTGGGAATATTTCGAGAGTCAATCTAGGACAAACAAATTAAAATAATTTGGAAACCCTCAAATGTTTACCTAGGATTCCCGTGAAATAATTAATTGCAATTCTGTAGATAATTGCCCTCTGAGAAACAGTATAAAAAGAGAGCTAAGAAACAGACAAGCTGCCAGTTGGTCGAAGAAACAAAGAGAAACTCAGTGAAACAGGCGATCAGTGATCAGAAAAAGAAATATAGTAATTCGAAAAGAGGCTTAATTCTCTTACCAGAAAAGGTTATTGTCTCTTGTGTTATCTATCTTATTGAGTAATAATTATATTGAGCGAAAGGTGCATATATAGTGACAAATTGGAATTTGATTGAAATTGAATAAAGTTTTTCTGAGTTGGGGTTAGACTTATTTGTTTAAATAAGAACACGAGGAGTCAGAGAGAAAACCAACTTTGAAAATAAAAACACAACAAAATTGTACAATACAAACAAATGGTAAGTACATCACTAAAACTATTTAAGTATTTATTTAGTACGTTACCACGTACCGGTTACATAAAATATTTATACTTTTAGACAGCAAAGACAAATGTTGATAGTTTGATACCACTTTAGAAAATAATGTAGAATTCGTTGAAAAATAAGCGTATTGTATGCAATTTTCCTGCAAGAATCGAACCGAAAGATAAATGGAAATCAGGCAAAATTTATTCAAATTCAACAGAACAAATAATCACACAATTATTATCAAGCATTTGTAATGCATTCAGATCTGCACGGGCAAATGAGAATATATCACTTAGTTCAGTTGATTTATTTGCTGGTTTTTTGATTGTCTGTGATTGTGTCAATGATTTTGATTGTTTGATATTACTTAGTGATTTAATATTAATATTTATTTTTGCCTTCACTGGCCATTGCAAATCATCATCAAATGCAGCAGAATTAATCCCTAGCCATATATTCAATTCATCAGCTGTTTTATTCAGCACCAATTGCATTTTATATGGAATCTGGAAATTGTAGAATGTTTCACTGCCCATCCATTGCATTTCATTGATTTTACCGATTGGCCACCGCAACAGCCCATTCATGCCGCATTTCCAGGAATTTATTGATTCGCTCTATTTCCCGTGTCAGTTTATCCCTTTCCCCCTTCATTTCCTGCATTTCCCGTGTCAGTTTATCCCTTTCCCCCTTCATTTCCTGTGTCAGTTTATCCCTTTCCCCCTTCATTTCCTGCGCCATCCTATCACTGTCAGCCTTCACCTCGTGAATGATTTGCACATTTCCATTCAATTCCTGAGATCAATTTAGCATCAACAATTATCAAATGCTCTCAATTCTCACTTGGCATTTTCTGTCGACAATTTTCATTTGCTGTTCCAATTCCAATTGATTGATCTGAATATTTATAAATCAATTGATCAGATCAATTCAATCAATTATTTTACTCTCACAGATTCAATTTGCTCATTTATCGATGTGACCGTATCATTTCTGCACCTGTCATTTATCTCGATATCCATCTGATCCAATTTGATCCACAAATTATTATTGCTATTTCTCATCATGGTTTTCAGCTCTTGATTTTCTTGCTGAATTATGCCAGTTATTAATAAATCAATCAGATATTTGATTTACCTTTATCGCATTGATTTCATTTCTTAATGATTCAATCGCTTCATCTTTTCTCATATCATTTACCTTTATCGCATTGATTTCATTTCTTAATGATTCAATTGCTTCATCTTTTCTCATATCATTTACCTTTAGCTCATTCATTTCATTTCTCAATTCTCCGATCATTTCAATTAAGATTTTATTGTGGTTGTCAATATTAGAGATGGAATGCTCATTCAATTTATCCTTGCTCATCTCCTTCAACTGACAGCCAATACCGCCAAACGGGCATTCCACATTTCTTTTTGAGCATAATCTCAAATGCTCGTCCATTTCTGTGAGCTTGCATTCATGATCGCAATTTTTATTTGGACATCTCACGGTAATTGTAGAAATTTGTATGTTCAATTTGTGATTTTTTGAAATCTCTAATACATTTTCATATTGGCATGCTGGACATTTAGCCCCGCCATTGCCAATATATTGATTAATACATTCCATACAAAAATTACACCCGCATATTGTTTGATGGGCATTGTTGATAATTCCTTTGCAAATTCCACATTTGTAATCCTCAGTTACATCACTGACAATTGTAAATTTGTGCTCTGAAAGCAACTGGGAAATTTTATTCAATTTTTCATTTATAGTCGACATTCGATCTAAATTGCAAAATAATTTACATTAAATTAACCAAAATTGTTAATCACTAATTCAATACAAAATATTTGAAAAATAATTCGTTTGAAATCATTAAAAACTTTTTAAAACATTTAAAATCAATAAGTAAAAATGTTTCCTAAATTATTAGGATGTTAATTTCTAATTAAACACTAACTATACAAATAATGCATTAAATGTATATAAACAATAAAATTACATATCGTGATTAGAATATTATTTAATTATGGAATATAAATTATTTAAATTATTAAATTATAATTTCGATTTATTTAATATCTGTTTCAATTTATTATTTTTCCATTTTCCTTCAGTTCAGTCGGACTTATCTACAGATACTAAGTAGGTAATTCCATTTCTGCAGAGGGCTACAGGATATCTTTTCAAAATCACAACTATAGCCAGGAGGTGATTATGACTCCAGAGATTTTTTGTAAACAAAATCCGACTCTTGTTAAAAAGCAATTAAAAGCAAAGGTCTCGTTAGAAAGTCAAAGTATTTTAAGGTTTGTAAAATTTTTTAGAAAAAATCCGACTCGGTAAAGCAGCCAAAGTATTGTTGGATTTGGATCCGAGAAAACAATAGCCATAAGGGTTAATTAGGATAAAATAATAAGTAAAATAAATAAAAATTACTAAAAATAGCATAATTATAATAATAGTATAAATAATTAATTATATAATTACCTAAAATGTATTATAAATATAAATAGTATAATCAATTACTATATATAGACCATATACTTATTATAGTAATTTTAAAAAATAAAATAAATATAAATAGTAATATTAAATTAAAGTAGACAATAAATTTTACCATAAATTAACGGTACATTAGGTACAGCCCGATATCTATTACGATCCTCATTTATCACGTTATTACTCTGCACGAGCAGTTGTAATCTTTGCCTTGTGGCCTGATGAGAACTCTTGCTGTCACCCGAATACGGGTGACGTGGCCTGATGAGAACTTTTGCTGTCACCCGAATACGGGTGACACGGCAGTTAACGTGTTAATGGTGATAAATTTAATTGATAAATTTAATTAATTTCTTGATAATTAGTTGTATTTTATTGAATAGTTTTAAAATAAAAATTAATTTCATTGACAATTAGGTTAATAATTAAGTGATAGAATAAATTTTTGATGATAACTTTGTAATATATTTGACTAAATAATTTTTTCAATAATTTTCTAAGAATATTTACACATTGATGAACTTTAAAAAACATAAGCTAAGAAACCAGTTAACTTTATCAAGGACTTTAAATTTACTTGATAATTATTGTAGAATACTGAAATTTAGTTTGCTGATAGTGCTTGAAAATGATTGGCTGAAGAATTATGATCAAACAATATATATCATCTCTAGTTAGGTATTTGATGGTAAATATTTGTAGAAAATAATGAGTTTATTATGTCTGTTACATAAGTCGACTTTAGCGTCAAAATGTGTTTTTAAAATAAATTTTAATTTTAAAATACCGCAACGTAATATATTTTTTTCCCTGCCCTTCCATGATTTTGATTGGTTAGTGGGCTCTTATTATTTAGCTTCTAAATTATTTCAATGGAAGAATATCTAGTGTTTATGAAAATTCATATTTTTTGAAGAATTCTCTAAGGATTTTTAGATGATTGACTGAATTAAAGGAGGATTCAAGTGGGTAGAATTGAAGGATATATTCGGTTAGATGTTTAAAGTGGTAGAAATATTTACTGAGAGATCGGTTAAGATGGGAATATATGTTTTTATGGGGGATATAGTCGGTTAAATTTAATGAGAGATGGGTTTAGATGGGGATATAGTCGGTTAAATTTAATGAGAGATGAGTTAAGATGGGGATATAGTCGGTTAAATTTAATGAGAGATGAGTTAAGATGGGGATATAGTCGGTTAAATTTAATGAGGGATACGTTAAGATCGGTTAAGATGGGATATTGTCGGTTAGATTTAATGAGAGATGGGTTTAGATGGGAATATATGTTTTTATGGGGAGATATAGTCGATTGAATTTAATGAAGGATGGGTTAAGATAGGAATATATGATTTTTAAGGATGATGTCGGTCAAATATCATTGTTTTAAGGGAAATTGCAATACATTAGTCAGTTATGAATCAATAATAATGTGAAATTATATTGTTTTATTAGGTTGTGATTAATGCACAGTAAATTAATTTAGATTTATGTTTTAGAACAATGTTTTATTAAGTAGGGATAATGATCGATTTACTTGGTTTTGACAATGAAATCTTTAGAGATAATTGGGATTGACTTCAACTTTAAATTATTTTTATCTTTATTTAGGCGGAGAATGACAAAAGTTTAGAAATATGGACTTAAAACATCGACAACAACTAAATAAAATTGATCTTTATTGGAAGAAATATATCGATTGATTTTAATTAGTAATTAAATCGGTTGAATATCAGTAAAAATGATCATTTGAAGAAATATATTTTATTGAATGGATAAATTTAATCTTTCAATGGGACCTAGTCAGTTATATTGTACAGTAATAATTATTTTAAATTTCAAATAGAGTGATTTATTTTTAGAATAAAAATTTAATTATAACCAGTTTTATCATTAGATTTTATAAATTATTTAGGGTTAATGACCAATTTATTTTACATGTTTTAAAGGGAAATATTCGTGATAATATGAATTAAAGTTAGAATTATAGTCATTTAAAGGGGATTTTACGCAATCTTATTAGTCTGAGGTAAATATATAACCTTTTAAGGATATTTATCGATAAAATACTAATCTTTAAAGATAGAGTTATTTCAGGGAAATTTGATGCTTTTAGATGATTTTAGTGAATTATTTGTAATAATATGAATTAAGGGTAGAAATATAGTCATTTAAGGGATTTTAAGGAATCTTATTAGTTTGAAGTGAATATATGATCTTTAACAAGTACTTATCGATAAGATACTAATCTTAAAAGACAGAGATATTTCAGGGAAAATGATTCTTTTTAGATGATTTTATTAGAGAATTCGCTTGAATATACCAATTATTGTCATTTAAATGAATTTACTGGTTTGTTAGATGTTATCATTAGTTTTCTAGTCTCTCTTTGAATTTAATGATAATTATTTTTATTGTAGATTGACGACATTGATGATTGTAATGAATTTATACTGATTTTTTGAATATATTGAGCAATCAGTCAATCAATTTGAGTACATGTATTACTTTTACAAAAATAATTAAAATTAATTTTATTTCAATTAATTTATTCGATCTAAATCAATTATCTACTAGATCTTATCTTATTAATTTATTATCTTAGTTGATTCAACTTGAATGATCAGTATTTTTCTTTTATTTACTTGATGATTAATGATTAGAATTCTTTCTTGTCCATTAATTACATTTTTATAATATTTATTTCGTATATTTTGAATAAATTTAAATTTTTACAATTATTTAATCAATTGTTACCTAGTTATTGATGCCTTGAATTCAATTAATTTTTCATCCAATTTTTCAAGTGAAGAGTATTTGCTTTTAAAGATCTATTTGTTAATACATAGTTGTTGGTTGTAACGTAGTTGGTTGACTTTTTAGATTTTGATAAGAAGATAGTGTATGTGATGAAGATTATTTTGTATTTAATTGCTATTATTTTTATGTGTTGTTAGTTGATTGTTGGTACTTGGTATCTAGTTGTTGGTATCTTGTATTTGGTAGTTGGTATCTAGTTGAAAATCCGTGTTCGTAAGTTACTGGTTGTTGGTACTACGTTGTTGGTATCGCGTACTTGGTAGTTGGTATGATGTTGTTAGTATCTAGTTGTAGGTTGATATTTGTTAATTTCTCGATGGGTTTTGATGGTGGTTGTTAGTATGTGGTTGTAAGTGTTTAGTATTTAGTTGTTTGAGACCTAGTTGTTAGTACATGGTAGCTAGTTAATGGGTAGGTGGTGGTTGAGTGTTACCAATACCCTTACGACTAGTACCTTTACGACTAATACCCTTACGAATAGTGCCCTTACGACCAGTACCCTTACGACCTGTACCCTTAGGGGGGTCAAAACATCCTGTCGGATAAACTCAGAGTATATATAATAAAACTGATCAACAATAAGTATTTATTGAATGCGATTTTTACTTTGCAATAATAAGTCAGTAGTTATCATTTAAAAGAATAATGTTTTGTAAATTAGAATTCATTAGTCTTTCATTGTAATTTAAATTATTTTGAATTCCACGTGGTGTTTTAAAGTGATTTAGTTGTGGTTTTTTGATGAAAATCAACATGTTTGTTAAATTTAGACATTTTGAAAAGGTTTTTCTACTGATTGTAATTAAAATTATTATAGAAGCTGTATAAAAAAATATTAATTTAAAAAATACAATTCATAAAATACAATAAAGAATATTTAGTTGATTGTAAGTAGTTAGTTGTAAGTATGTGGTTGTTTGAGAGTTAGTTAGTACATGGTATCATGTTGTAAGTATTTGGTACTTATTTGTTAGCACCTAGTTAAAAATAATCAGTAACCGATTGTTGGGAACTTTTTATTTTTATTATTATTATTGTTATTATTATTCCATTAAAATTTCCATTAAAAATTAACTTAAAAAATTTTACATTTAAAATTAACTTAAAAAATATTTCATAAAAATTTTCATTAAAAATTATCTTAAAAATTATTCTATAAAAATTTCTATTAAAAATTACTTAAAAAATTATTTCATTAAAATTAACTTTAAAAAAAAATTCCATTTAAATTTTCATTAAAAATTACATTTCTCAAAAAAAGTTGGTGGTTATTCAATCTTTTGATAATAAATTTAAAAATCTTAGTTTAATTTACTTATTACATTACTTATTTAAAAATTATTACTTTAATTTACTCATTTAGCTTTAATTTAAAATTTAAACCATTGTTTTCTTTAATTTAAAATTTTGAACCTTAATTTACTTATTTAAAATTTTTAACTTTAATTTACTTATCCTTAATTTACCTATTTATCCTTTATTACTTAATTTTACACCATAATTTACTAAACAACTAATTATAACCCTTATTTTCATATTTAACTAATAATTTCATGTGGTCATTGATTAATTGACGAAGATTTGCATCTAAAATTAACATTGAAAATCCCAGAAAACTTTCATCTTAAATTAACTTTAATATTTTAGATCATTGATTAGTTAATTTAAAAATTAAACATTAATTTACCTATTTAACCAATAATATCATGTAGTCATCTGGTTGTAAGTGTTTGGTATCTAGTTGACAGTGCTTAGTACTTGGTATCTTGTACTTGGTTGTTAGTACTTGGTTGATAATGCTTAGTACCTAGTTGTTATCGGTTGTGAGTACTTGGTATCTGGTAGCTAGTTGTTTGTTTGTTTTTGGTTGTTAGTACTTGGTAGTTGGTAATTAATGATTAGTACCTGGTTTTTGTGGGTTGTTAGTACTTGGTATCTAGTACGTAGTTGGTTGCTTGTTTTTGGTTGTTACTACTTAGTAATTGGTTGATAATGCTTAGTACCTGGTTGTTGTTGGTTGTTAGTACTTGGTAGGTGGTTGTTAGCTGGTTGTTGTGGGTTGTAAGTACTTGGTAGGTTGTAGCTAGTTGGTTGTAAGTATCTAGTTGTAGGTATCTGGTTGATGTTGGTTGTAAGTAGTTGGTAGGTGGTAGTTAGTTGTTAGCTGGTTGTAAGTAGTTGGTAGGTGGTAGTTAGTTGTTAGCTGGTTGTTGTGGGTTGTTAGTACTTGGTACCTAGTTGGTTGATTGTTTTTGGTTGTTAGTACTTGTTAGGTGGTTGTAGGTACTTAGTATCAGGTAACTAGTTGTTAGTAACTAGTTGTAGGTACTTGGTATCTGGTAATTAGTTGTAAGTATCTGGTTGTTTGAGAGTTATTTAGTACGTGGTATCTAGTTGTAAGTACTTGGTAGCAGGTAATTGGTTGTTAGTAACTAGTTGTAAGTACTAGGTAGCAGGTAACTGGTTGTATATACTTGGTAGCAGGTAACTGGTTGTTAGTAACTAGTTGTAGGTACTTGGTATCTGGTAATTGGTTGTAAGTATCTGGTTATTTGAGAGTTAGTTAGTACGTGGTATTTAGTTGTAAGTACTTGGTAGCAGGTAATTGGTTGTTAGTAACTAGTTGTAAGTACTAGGTAGCAGGTAACTGGTTGTAAGTAACTAGTTGTAAGTACTAGGTAGCAGGTAACTGGTTGTTAATACACGTTCGTAAGTTACTGGTTGTTGGTACTAAGTTGTTGGTGTTTTGTTGAATTATTATTAAAATTTGCCTTTGAAAAATATTTCATAAAAATTTTCATTAAAAATTATCTTAAAAAATTATTTCATAAAAATTTCCATTAAAAATTACCATTGAAAAATATTTCATAAAAATTTTCATTAAAAAATTTCAATTCTCAAACACCTTCTATTATTTCAACTTTTTGTTAATAAATTTTAAAATCTTACTTTAATTTACTTTAATTTACTTATTTAAAAAATTATTACTTTAATTTATTTATTTAACTTTAATTTTAATTATTTACTTTGATTACTTAATTTTAAAATTTGGACCATTATTTACTTTAATTTAATATTTTAGAACCTAAATTTACTTTAATTTAAAAATTTGGACCATAATTTACTTTAATTGAAAAATCTGAGCCCATTAATTACTTTAATTCGAAAATATGAACCTTAATTTACTTATTTAGACCATAATTTACTTTAATTTAATTTTTTAGGACTATTATTTGCTTTAATTTTAAAATTTGGACCATAATTTACTTTAATTCAAAAATCTGAGCCCATAATTTATTGTAATTCAATTTTTAGACCCATAATTGGCTTTATTTTAAAAATCTGAGCCCATAATTACTTTAATTCAAAATATGAACCTTAATTTACTTATTTAGACCATAATTTACTTTAATTTTAAAATTTGGACATTAATTTACTTTAATTCAAAAATCTGAGCCCATAATTTACTGTAATTCAATTTTTAGACCCATTATTTAATGTAATTCAAAAATTTGAACCATTATTTACTTTAATTTAAAAATCTTAGCCTATAATTTACTGTAATTCAATTTTTAGACCCATTATTTACTTTATTTTAACAATTTACCACGCTTTTTTAATGAAGACCACCTTTTTCTATTGAAATTCTCAGGACCAAGGAGACCCACCTGAATTGATCTAGAAAATTCCATGCTTTTTTATTGAAGACCGCCTTTTTCTATTGAAAAAAAAAATTTGTATTGAAAATCCCAGGACCATCGAGACCCACCTCACTATAGTCTGAAAATTCCTTGCTTTTTTAGTGGTAGTCGGATTTTTGTATTGAAAAAATTTTTTTTTGTATTTGACAAGGACTATCGTATAGTCGAAAATTCTTTTATTAAATACATTATTTGCAGCAAAAGGCTTAAATTATCATTTTATTGTTTTAAATAATAATAATAATAATAATAATAATAATAATAATAATAATAATAATAATAATAATAATAATAATAATAATAATAATAATAATAATAATAATAATAATAATAATAATAATAATAATAATAATAATAATAATAATAACAATAATTCTAATGATAATAATTCTTTAATTTTTAATAATATTAACAATAATGACAATAAAAATAAAACTAGTGATACAAATAATAATATTAATATTAATAATAATAATAAAGAGTAATCCCTTAAGCTTAATTTATAAAAATATATTTCCAATAACCTAAACCATACACCTCTTCGGGCAACCGACTTATTTACTAGAAAGGACCCACCATGATGAATATCCAATGATGAATAGAGCCACTCCGACTGCCTGACACTACCTCAATCGCCAATCACTTAAAAACATAGCTTGCTGGAGCCCATTAAGATGCACCTGTAGTCCAGCAATCAGAAGCCAACCAACGTAAGAATCTGACCAGTTATGGACAGGGAAAGGCCGTGCTTTGCTCCAAGGACATATTTGACACCTGTCCCTCAATCCAGTCAGACTGCGGAGCCCAAACCCGACTCCAGTGACTGATCTCTCAGGCAATCGGATCAGTCAAACGTTTCATATATCGCATCCCTTATCCTTTTGTGTTATTAATTTGTGTTTAATCCAAGAAACCTCAATCCAACCAATCCAACCAGAAGGCCATACTCCCCTATGCGCCTGTATCCAGATTTTTATGTTGTCTTGTCTATATTTTTGTTTATTTATATCTAAATCTTTGTACCCCGACCAATACCACCACCTACTAACCAATACCTATATTCCTACCACTACAACCTCTCCTTTTCTACCTACCTCTACCACCCAAAAACTTCTCATCCACTAGCCTCAAGAAACCTTCACCTTCAAACCTTCCTTTACGTTCAAAACCCTATCCTCCAACCTCTACCTTCCAACTTCTACCCACCTCTACCACCCAAATCCTTCTCACCCATTAGCATCAAGAAACCTTCACCTTCCAACCTACTTTCAAACCCCTATCTTCCAACCTCTGCCTTCCAACCTCTACCCACCTCTACCCCTCAAAACCTTCTAATCCACTAACCTCAAAAAAACCTTTAGCTCCCATTCAACCATTACTTTTAAACCCCTAGCCTCCAACCTCTAACTTCCAACTTCTACCCACCTCTACCACCCAAATCCTTCTCACCCACTAGCATCAAGAAACCTTCACCTTCCAACCTACTTTCAAACCCCTATCTTCCAACCTCTACCTTCAAACCTCTACCCACCTCTACCCCTCAAAACCTTCTAATCCACTAACCTCAAAAAAACCTTTAGCTCCCATTCAACCATTACTTTTAAACCCCTAGCCTCCAACCTCTAACTTCCAACTTCTACCCACCTCTACCACCCAAATCCTTCTCACCCACTAGCATCAAGAAACCTTCACCTTCCAACCTACTTTCAAACCCCTATCTTCCAACCTCTACCTTCAAACCTCTACCCACCTCTACCCCTCAAAACCTTCTAATCCACTAACCTCAAAAAAACCTTTACCTCCCAACCAACCCTTACTTCCAAACCCCTAGCCTCCAACCTCTAACTTCCAACTTCTACCCACCTCTACCACCCAAAATCTTCTCACCCACTAGACTATCTCTACTTCCAAACCCCTACCCCTAACCTCCAACCTGTACCCTCTAACCTCTACCTCCCAACCACTTCCTTCCAACCACTATCATCTGAACTACCAAAACTCACCAATTATATCCTATATATAATACTGTATGTCCATGCATAACCATATTTATACCCAACATATTTTTATTATACAGAATTGGAGCCTATTTCAAGAAGCTTCGATACCCCAACATCAACCGATCAGATCTCTCGTTTAACGCCTGAGCGCCTGCTCAGCGTTCGCTAGAATGCACACAAAAGCCTTAGACTTCAGAGGGTCGAGAATCTCTCCCCTAACACTCCACGTCTTTTCATTGCTATTCCAAGTAAAAACTCTCAAAATGATTTTTTTTCTCACTTTTCACTCCACCCTAATAGACAATAACAGTGAGCTTAAAATTAATAATAATTAATAATCATTAGTATTAACTGAAATTGTGAAGGCAGCAAAGGGAGCTTAAAGGAAATTTGTAAGAATTGATTGAAGTAAATTGCAATAACACCAGCTGTGGGAGTTGAATCCAATTCCAGCTGTTAATTAATTTGCTATAAAATGATCGTGGGGAGATCGAAAAAGCTATATCTAGCTTAAGAAAAATATCGGATTTTAACCATAAGTTTAATTAATCTATATATTTGATTCAAATAGTTTAAAGGGAACACACACCCGACCCCAAGCATCAGCATTTCGGATAGATTTGTTTTAGGGTATTAAATTTACAGAAGGCAAAACTTAGGAACGTTAAAACAAGTCATTTTACAAATTTACCACATTTTGACACGCTCCTCTACTGACTGCCGATGGGAGGACTTAAGTCTTACGTCATTTATTGAAAACTTGATCGGTTTTTTCGGTCTTTCAGATAAATACACCATTTTCAAACCAACTCTATATCACTCAGTCATATCATGGAAAATTTATAACACAACTCTGGACAAATTCACACATATATTATACCACAGCAAAAAAACAGAATGCAAGGAAAATAAAAATCACGGGATTTACACCCACCTATTCAATTAGAGTACTCAAGTTGATGGAGAGAGTCTAACAAGATGATACACTGCTTGTCTTTAGCATTCTCATCTTGAATTTTTGTCGGATCTCATAATGTGGACGGCGAGGTATCGGCAAAAATCTCGTCGAGATCAAAGAAGTTCTTTGCATTTTCTTCCCAAGAAGTACTGGACTGGGACACGATCCGAAGTTGCCCTGTCAAGATTGTCGGCACTTTGGGTGGAAATTCTAGAGCACGACAAATTCCCACGGCGACAAATTGGGCTTCTCGTTACGCCGTTTCATGTTTCTCTCCGACCGAGTCGGCTGTCGGTGTTTAGACTTGACTAGAGGCACTGGAGGCGAGACTTTCGATTTAGATGGATTAGGTTTCGGAACAGCTTGGCTAACCCCGGTGATACAGATCTCGGGGGTGGATGTTGACACGGAACTGGTGCAAGATTTTTTCATTGGCCGACTGGCTCCTGTAGATTGGTATTGTAGGGGGAAACATTGTCCTCCTACATGATAGGCACGGTTGCAATCTTTTTGGTGAGAGTTGCTTGCACCGATACTTTATGTAGTGCTCCTGATTGTTCTTTGACGAGCAATCTTCAATGAGGCTATCTAGGCAGTGTTCCACCTTGAAGAGTTTCGTTCTCATATCTTTCATCTGATAAGGGGAAAACCATGTACCTCTATGGTCTTCTTTAGTAGTCCGATCTGAGCTTGAAGAGTTTTAATTATCGAATTTTTGTCGGCACAGGAGAAACAAAGCTTGAGTGCCGCCGACGTAGAAGGGAGATTGTACATTTTCTACAAAGAACGAAAGAAGAACCAGCATTATCACATTGATAATAAACAGATTTAGAACGTTTGACCCAGCGATTGGCCTTCCGCTTGAATACTCACAGAAATCATGACGAACGCATACTAAACCAAATTACCCCCACCCCCTTCTGACAAAAATATTATGGGGACTTCACAATCTTAATTTAGAAGAATTTGAGTGTAAGTGTGAGGAATTGGAAATTTATATTCGCCCGGGTTGGACAAATGTGGATTGTTATTGATAAGAAAAATTTATTAAAATTATTTTACTTAACCGAATTAATTTTTGATGAACAGAAGGTGAATTAAAAATTTGTACTTTTCAATTCTTATCTTTGATAGTCGAACTAAATTCGTGTTATACTATAATTATCTTTTGGTTTTGTATTCTAATAGTTACACTTGGTCGGCCTTGCATTTTATCATAACTAATAATATCATTTTTCCATTCATCTAAGGTGAGTATTTGTATATTTTCTCTTTCTCTTTCTGCAAAATCCTTTTTATGAATATGTTCACTTTCCTTATTACATTATTTTACTCTTCCGTTATCTCTGTATCTTTCACATCTTTTTCTATAATACGTGATATTTTACTTTTATTATAATAATTAATAATTTGGGAGTCAGCATTACTGTTTAATACACTGCCCCAAATATCTCCTCTTCTATCGGGCGTTGATATTTGGGTATTCTCTGTATTTATCTTCTATTCTTTCATCACTTGGTTCGTCTATGAATGCTACGCATCTCTTGTCTGCTTGTCTTGTTTCCTTTCTCGTTCCTTGATAACCATTCCCTGCTTCGTATCGTTCTTGTTGTCTTCCAGAATTCTCATTTATTCTCCGATATCTCATTCTCTCCAAATTTGTGTAACAATCTGCCTCTTTATGACCTCCCAAGCTACACCTCGTACACCATATTTTTTTAAAATCTCTTCTCACGTGTCCCGGGGTACCACACGCATATCATTCTACTACCTTTCTCTGCCTCTGTGGACACTGACTTCTAACATGTCCTTGTCTTCCACATGTAAAACATGTAACTGCCTTCTTTGTTATGCAATCTCTACTCAAATGTTCTACCTTGTTACATGTCCAGCATTCGTTCTTATTTCTGATCGGTCTTTCTTCTCGATACTCTCTCGACTCGCTATTATATCTTGGTGATACAATATTTCTTGCTTGATTTGTAACCGTGTCTCTGTAATTTCTTGTTATATTCTGTTCTGGTCTTCTTTCTCTCACTGCGTAGATCTCTTCTGCAACTATACGAGATTCATGTAAAGTCTTGATTTTTTTCTTCACTTCCGTTGTTTCTTTGGTGTCACTTAGACACAATTCTCGTTTCAAAGTCTTCTCGGCTGCGCAGTGTACCAGCAGATATTCGGTTAAACTTTCCTTGTTTAACTCATGCCTCAATATTTTATCGACTAACTCGTCTATGATAGCAAAATATTTATCGGGCTCTTCACTAGTCTGTCTATAAGACATAGCAGATTGTAAATCTTCTGCGAAACTTGTTTTTTGACGAATGCCTTTTGCAATCTTTCCTTGTAACATTTGATATTTTGATCAACTCCTGTATATATCTCTCTGATCTGTTTGTCGATCAGTAATTCGATCATCACTTTTTGTATTGCAGTAGGCATTTTAATACATTTTAGTAGTAGTTATGTAAAGTTTTGTTTGAATAATATTCGTTTTAGCGTTTTTTTGAAAAATATATCTTATTGAATTATTATTGATTTATTTTATGAATTTAGAAGTTGAGGACATCATAACTGGCGACCACGCCAAGGAAATCAATGCGATAGGAAAAAAGAAAGGAACTAAGAATATGTTAGATTCCTTGTCAAAACAAGCACGTGAGATGCTAAATTTTAATGTCAGAAAGTTTGACGGAAAAGTTGGATCTGAAGCCGAACTTTGGCTAAAGGATATTATGGAATGGCTGAGAATAGAAGATCAAAGTCTAGTAGACGCATTGGATCTTTTGTTGACAGATGCGGCATCGATGTTATGGGAAGCGGCGAAAATAGCGAAGATGACCGATGAAATGGCAAAAGAGTGGTTTATAGAAACTTTTACAGTAAGGAAAACCATTACTAACAAGATTGTAGAACTAGCTCAAATTCAGCAAGAGAGAGATGAAAGATTCCAAGTCTTCGAAATACGAGTAAGAAGTTTAGTTAAAAGTGTATTTAGCTCTGGAATGTCTGATGAACAGATTGTTTGAGACATTATCTCAAACAGAGCGAAAGACGATAGAGTAAAAGAAATATTCTTATCAGGGAAAGTGACAAGTTTTGAAGATGCCAGGGATATGGCAAAAATTCAGGAGAAGATCGAGATGACGAATGATAATAAATTCAATATTGATGCCATAAGAAGAGACTCCTACGCATCAGTGATGAAAAATGGTAAATTCGAGGGTAGACGAGACCAAAGAACAATTGTGAAGACAACTGCACATCAACGCGACGAACACCGAGAGATTAATCATGAGAGGAATAGACCTGGTAATGGTCGGTTTGTACCAATTGTAAATGAAGACAAGAATGAAAATGAGCGGTATAGAGGACGATATGAGACAGGAGAACCAGAGAGAAGAATACCTACAGTATCGCTTAAAGATATTGCAAGAAGGTTATTTAATGACAGCAAAGGAAGAGATTCGCCTCATCCAGTGAAACTGACACCAGGTCAGTGTTTTTGTTGTGGAGAAAAAGGGCACCGGCGTTTTGAATGTCCTATGAAAGACAAATGTCTAATCTGTGGAAAAGAAGGTCATGGATCATCATAACTGTAGTAACATTTAAAAATATTTATTGCATTCTTTAATGAATGTTTCAACATCATCTCCTATATGAAAATCATTTGGGAATAGCTTTTTTATGAAGAAATCCATAGACATGATCGCCATATTGGAAGCTGCTAAAACATCTTCTCAATTATTTTTTAAATCAGGTTCAAAAGATAACATCGTAATTCCAAGTATTTATTTAATGAAATATTGTATAATTTCCAAACAAATTTTCAGCGTTGAATAAAATATTTTAAAAACCATTTAATAAAATTTTGATATTTAAAATATATTTATTTAAAAATGATTTATTAATAAAAAGCTTGTTTTATTTTTTAATTTAAAAATTTCAATTTAAAAAATTCAATTTAAAAATGTTTTTAAAAGTTATTTTAAATAGTCAATTATTTATCATTTGAAATTATCTTAATAAATTATTGAAATATTTAATTCTCAGGTGAAAACATCTCACAAGATTTAAGTAACGAATAATAAGTAATAGAAAGACGAATTTCGAAAATACTTCAGCAATTGATGTCCTCTCACATATATGCCAACATAAATTAGAAAACATTGTTCCAAATTTATTTGTCGCGTTGCGCATATTCGCCACATTGCCAGTATCAGTTGTCAGTTCAGAAAGAAGTTTTTCAAAATTGAAATTGATAATGGCATGCACTCGTTCGACCATAGCTCAAGAAAGATTGACTGGTTTGGCAATAATATCAATTGAGCACGAAATTGCAGGTAATCTTGACGCCGATAGATTAATTCAAATATTCGAAAAGGTAAAAGCAAGAAAGATTAATTTCTCGTAATAAACATTGGATTGCAATATGTATTTAACTTTAATATGTTAATGAATTATTGATGCTTAAAACAATTTTTGTAAAAACTTTCCTTTATTGTGCAATTTAATTACCATTTTGTTAACTCAATTTTTTCTTTAATTCAAATTTGTTTATATTTGTCTATGCTATGTTTGGCTATGCATGTTCATATGTAAGTATACGTATTGATAAGGGACGCATGAATTTTTCTTTGTCTAGCGGTCTACGGTATTATTAATAGATTCGAGTGCGTTGCGTCTCTTTTCAAATTAGTGTTGGGCTAAACGGAAAAATAATTGCTAAATGGTTACGCTTTTTTTTACGCTTTTCCAGTAGATTCTCTTAATTCCAGTTTACCGCGAGTGTTTACATTGACATATGATTATGGGTAAACAAGTCTGACGGGTTTAGTCGAATCGAGTGATCGTTGGTCCAAATTTGTTTATATTATCTCCTTTGTTTAGTGAAAATCTCATTAACGTCGTGCGGTGGGATTCTACTAGTCGGATGTTTATCGGCGAAATTTAATCGTTGTCGTTTGTGAATGAAGCGTTGGCGATGATTCGCGAATTCAGAGATGCTATTGCCGATCGTGAGAAAACTGTAGATCTTAATCTACATCGAATTTTGACTATTACCGTAATCGTACTGTTACTAAACGTTGGAAATATTTCGGTCGTAAATTATGCAGATTCTCCGAGTCGATTGGAAAATGATTGTCTGGTCAAAGAAGTAAAGATGGATAATTCTCCGTAATTCAGTGAAGGTGAACTCTAAAACTGCCTCGGACGTTACTCTATCGAACGGAATTTTCCTAGATCACTTTGGGATTTGTCTAGTAGGAAAAAATCTGGAATCATATGAGATTTGACGATGTTTAGAGTTACAAAATCTTTCGCGAAAACGACCTCAATTGCTTCTCGATGAAAACACTTGTCATTACACTCGGTGGATTATATAGTCATGGTTTCTCCGCTTACCAGGACCACCCAGATACTACCTGTATCCCTACCGACTGTTCTCTAGATTGTCCTGATAGACAGAGTTCACCGCATTTATGCTATCAATAATAATAAGGAAATATGAAAATCGAAATATTATTATCAGATAAATGTTATGAAAAATAAATATTGTTACAGAACATTCAATGTGGTTATCAATTGTCTACTTTTAATGATTAAACAATAAATGAAATAAATTTACTCGACGACCATGTCCTTTGAAATCCGAGTATGATGTCATAACTGATGTTTCTACAGTAATCTTTAAGCCATTCCGGTGACTACTCTGAGCACGCAATTCATATCATCTCCCTTCACTGCATAAATCTGGCATTTTGAAGTCATGGCATAGTTGAAATTCATATCATAATTGTAAAGCCTAATATTTTTCATACACATCACACTCGGGGTTTACAGACGGCATCGTGGCCGGTTCCATGAAGGAGAAAGGCAGGTGGTTAATAAAATAATATTTTCATTATAACATTTTTACAATTCTAAATATCATTACAATTCATGAAGATATAACAAATTTCATAAATAAAATTCAACTAAATTACTTGGAAATTCAACAATTAGTTGCTAGTGAACTGAGTAAATTCGGGGTCAAATACTCTTTTCTCGTTTAACAATTCAGTAAGTAGAGCTTCGATGAGATCTACGAATCCTTGAATGATGCTTGCTAATATAATAATGTGGAATAGTTCTATAAGCCTTGTGTGGTTCAAATTTATCGATTATAATAGATTCCTGATAAATTTTTCCTTGAATTAGTGATTTCCGAAATGGTTGCTTGGTTTGGTAGTAGTTGGAACCTAAATTGATTTTGAAGTAGTTCTCTATATTAAAAGTCCTTACCTAAATTGATTTTGAAGTAGTTATCTAACTGATTTAGCGGCCGCCTTATATAATAAATTTTAACCAATTAGAATTGAGTCGGGTTGTTTTTTGGTTATTTTTTCTTTATTCTTTATTTTCTATTGTTTTTCTTATGTATTATTTTGTTTTATTTAGTTTTATTATCTTTCTTGTATTTTTGCGTTATTTCGCCTATTTTTGTTGTCTTTGGGTGTGACGGCCTATTTCTAGTTTTTCTTCAAATTCTAATTAATTTTCGTACTTTTATATACGTTTTTCCTTATTTTGTTTGGGTTTCATTTTTATTATTTCCTAAATTTTGTTATTATTGCGTCCTTAATTTATTTGTTGCTAACTTAATTATTTTATTTGTTCTGCCTTTTTCTGTTTTTCCTCGTTTACCTCAGTTCACAGCCACTAACCGTTTAGCAATTATTTTTCCGTTTAGCCCAACACTAATTTGAAAAGAGACGCAACGCACTCGAATCTATTAATAATACCGTAGACCGCTAGACAAAGAAAAATTCATGCGTCCCTTATCAATACGTATACTTACATATGAACATGCATAGCCAAACATAGCATAGACAAATATAAACAAATTTGAATTATTTTAAAAATTAAAAAAAAATTATGGGGGGGGGTATCTGGATCAGGAGTGCACATGGATCTGGAGTGCACATAACTACCTACACACCTTAATCAAAATCCAAGCAAGATAATGATGACGAGTTTGATTCTGGTAATAAAAATAAATTGACGGTATGAGGAGGAGAACAGCCCTAAGGTTGAAATTCACCGAGCGGTCAGCGACCAGTCTTGTCTACCATAATATGTCGATTTAGTTTTTTTAACTACTTAATTTTCCAGAAGTGTGTGAGCCCAATCTGCCGCCGAAGGGACTTCAACCTTGTTTCTCTTGCGCGGATAAAAATGCCGATATCAGAAGAAACGAATTGAGCATTACGAATGTACATGGTTCTCTCCTGCCCAAATGAAGGTGGAGAAAACGAAGGTATTGCGGCTAAGCACTGCCGAGACAGCCTCCTAGAAGAAAGCCGATGCCAACGGCTAACGATAAAAGCTCAGTCTAAAGCTTTGCATAAAGTCTACACTGAGACAGAGATTCAACGACGGGTGCGTGAGTATCCGATAAAGGACGGTTCATCACCGAGGAGACGAATTTCCACTAACAAAGACAGATTGTAACAGCTGGTGGGTTACTGGTGGTTGAATGATTAAGTGCTGTTACCAGCGTAACCCAACATGCAACGTTGTTTTCCGCTTGGTACCCGTTGAGTAATCAACGTTGGTACTGTACCAAGGGTTGAGTACTCGCAAAAAGTGAGCGCATCAAAGCACTATAATTGTCGAGCACTCCATGGGTTCACGGACTACCGATTTCTCAGGTCCCTTATCAAAATTGTTTTCCCAACCTTATGCGCAAATTCTCATTTCTCAGGCAATCATAAAATATATCAGACATTATTTTAACGCTACAAAATAAGTATTCTTTTAACAACAAGCAGAAGAAATATTATTTTAGTACTACAAGGTATATAAAACACACTACAGAAATACATAACACGGAATAAAAGTTCAACTTGGCCGGTTGGTGGGGCCGGTTAGTCCCGTCGTAGACGTTTGCGATGAGGTCACTTGCCTTTCGTACTCGGCCAGCCTGGCCTTCTTTAATTTCTCACGAATGTTCCGTCCTAGCCGCTTTCGTTTAGGTTTGCTTTCGGCGGCTGGAGGATATATCGCTGCCAGCTCGACGGTCAGCGGCCGGATTTGCCTTGCTGCGGATTCCTGCACAAACCGCTCGTTCCGCTCGGTTTCGAGCGTCCGCACCTGCAATTTCAGGGCGCGGATCTCCATTTGGTCCTGAGCGGCCTGTGTTTGCAGCTGGAGGATCTGGACTGTTTTCTTCTTCATCGCTTCGGGACTAAACCAGGTCCCCTCGAACTCCCAACATTTTCCTTTCAAATTGTCCACTCGGACCCGGAGTTCGTCAGCACGTTGTTGGGCCTGCTCCCGATCCTTCCGAAGATTCTCCATTAACTTATACACTGAAAACATAAAGGGTGTTATTAATTTTACACATACTAAAGGAGCTGGAACAACGAATAATTCTACTTATCAATCAATACTAGTACTGTGTCGCTAGGACATTGATATACTTGTTACTTACAACTCGATTTAAAAGGAAAACACTTCATTTAATAATAAACCCTAGTCAATTTTTAATCATTAATTAAGACACCAAATGAATACGAGATTATTATTCAACAATAAACACCAGTCAAGTTTGATCGTTAACTAAATCACACCCACTAAATAAGAAGTTATTGTACTACGTCAATTGTCGGCCTTTGTTCACAATTGATGCTTGCGGGGCCTTCCTCTCTTTCTCGGGGGTACTTCGGCCTCCTCTAATTCGTCCAGGGGCACCCCCTCCCTTTCTACCCTGATTTGCAGCTCTATCTTCTTTAGCCGGATCTGAGCGGCTTCCACGTCCCAGGCCGCTTGATCTCGGGGCCCATCTGGATTACTCGATCTGCCAATCCAGGTCCCATCCCTGGCCCCACCGATGGATATGGTACCAGATGTACCGGGTCCGGAGTCGGGTGACCGTCTGCCGATCGGCTTCCTCCTCTCTGGAATCATCTGATTGCGACATGTCTACAAGGTAAGAATCAAGATCTGTGCCCCACCAATATAACTTATCAATCCAAGTTAGGACAACATACACAAAATTTCCTTACTTAAAACGAATGGTACTTTAATCACTAAATTTACTACAATTACTATAAACCCAAAATTTCGATTCAGTTTATTGAGATATCCTGTTGATTTAATTAAATTAGGAAAAATTCTAACGATATTAGGCATAATTCCTCAAAAATCATTTTTGTTTTAAATTATTATTTTAAATCTTCCTATTCTATTTACCACTAGATGGTAGTTTAAAATTTTTTATTTTAAATTTTTAGGTAATTTTAGATAATTATGCACAATTTCCACTAAATGCGAGTACACCAAGCGATGGGTACTAGTGACGAGCTCAGTCTCTTGTTCACTCACTCTTTCCTTGGTTGTATTCGTTGTAAGTGGTATAATCGTCTTTTCTTCATCCGAGGTAAGTTATGTATAATCATATATACTTAATTTAGAGAAAATTTGGCGATTATTTTCCCCGCTGAAGATATCGAGGTTCACCTCCTGGAGCTCGTCTTATCCTTCTTAGTCGAGAGTCAATGATTTTGGTTTTATAACACTGATGTACGGTAATTTATTATTCGAAGTAATTTGATAAATAAAGATTTTTGTCTATGTTAATTTAATGAAATTTGCATGTTTAACTTACCCATTTGACATTAGCTTGGGTAGTTGATAGTAACCCTTTACTCATATACCCAGGCGACCCGAAGGATGGTGGCATTCTTCTAGGGGGGGGGGTGTTACTAAAAATAACTTCCCAGAGTTTTGATCACTTCTATTGGTTCAAAGAGTAAA
>CAUHTR010005659.1:0-26120 GCA_959609185.1 Schmidtea polychroa | reverse complement strand
TCTTGTTGAACCCCAACAGAATAGTCTACATAAAAACATTGTATTCACATGTGAAACGGAGAAAAAATCATCGCTTGCTTTCTTGGATCTGTTAATACAACGCAAAGAGAAACACTATGAGACAGAGATTTATAGAAAACCAACTGATACTGGTCTCTATACTTTTTCCGAAAGTTTTGTGAATTCAAGTATAAAAGAAATATGGTGAAGGGGTTGATTTATCGTGCATGGTCTTTGTCTTCTACTTTTAAAAATTCAGTAAAAAGTGTTGACATATTGGTCGAATCGTTAATGAAGAACGGTTATTCAAAATCCTTTTTAGTAATTATGGTGAAAGAGACTGTTGACAAATTTATTAAAAATCCTAAGGATCCATGTTTGAGAAAATCTGGGTGTGATCTTGTTGAGGTGTGTGAGTCTGAGGAGTTAAATAAATTAAATAGTATGAGCAAAGATGATGAGCATAAATTTGTGTTAGTATTGTTGGGTTTTGGATTATTTCAAGTCGGTTCTCTCTGACTCCTGTGTTCTTTAAATTAAAACAATGAACGACCCAACGTATATTGAAACAACAGGTTCACAATTTATTATCACGCTACAATTTCTGATCAAAGTTTTAAAAGATTCTCCGCTCGGCGTTGATGCTTTGCAAACAAACAATATTCACCTTTTGATCCTTTAGATCTGTTGACTCTCGTTTTCCTCGGTTTCGGTTTGGTTTGATCTCTTTTCGCCTTTCCGTATTCTTAATTCTATTTCTTCTTTTCCCTACTTCCCTAATTCGTTTACCACTTTTCCTACTGTCTAGTTCTTCGAACCCTAGCTGAGGCAGAATGCCGATTTTCTCTGATTTTCCCTTTGCTTATATACTCCTAGAAATCAGGATGACAAATGGTTATTGCCGAGCCAATCTTTCGTTTTACATTTTCTCCTACGTGTTTGCTTCGGCTGTCACCCATAATGGTCCAACGAATCCAGATAATTAATGGCCCTACCGGTCTTCCTACGCGCGCTATCTTCTCCTTACTCTTTTCCCATTAATCACTGTGTCAAGCTAATGGGCCCAAATCTTCCTTTTGTTTGCCTTTCTTCTTGTTTACCCAGCTCGGGTTTCCTTTATCTCTCGGGTTCTCCATTGGCTCGGGTTTCCCATTAGCTCGGGTTTTCCATTAGCCAATTAATTAATTAATTAACGTTTTCTGTTTTCATACGTTTGAATGTTTTTCGACCCTTCCTAACCCTTTTTTGATAAATCCCTAACCATCATCTTGTTGACCATTAGCTAATCTATACCTGTCCCGTTTTCCCCATTCGATTTCGATGATTTTTCCATTTATTGATTTTTCTCGGATTTCCGGATTCTCGCCTTTCGTAATTGCTTTTTGCATTTTCTAATACTGTTTCCATCGCACTTTCCTTTACTATTAATTCTGTGCCCGATCCCGCTTTTATTTGCCTTTTTTCCTCGCTTACTTTCCATTTGACTTATTATCCTAAATTTTATTTAAATTTTTAATTTTAATTTACAGACCTCAACAGTATTGCCGTACTCAGAAGGTTTTAAGGATTATTAATTGAAGATAAAAAAGCAGTTAAGAAATTTAGACTATAGGATAGTGTCAACTTCATGGAAAGTACGCAATATGTTTATTAATAAGTCAAAAACTCCGGTTGAATTGTGTTCCGATCTCGTTTATCAGTTTACATGTAATGGGTGTAATGCCACATACATTGAAGAGACTTCCCGTCATCTCTGTATTCGAGCTCGAGAACATTGTAGACCGAAGGCTTTGATATATATTGGTGAGCACAATAAGGGCTGTAAGATTAAAATAGGTATGCGTGATTTTAAAATTTTATTAAAAAATTTCGATAATTATTGGGAAAGTGTGATTTGTGAGGCGTTGTTGATAAAATCATTGAATCCGAAAATTATTGTGCAGAATGTAGTAAATACTTGTGTTTTGAGTGTTTTTAAATAAGTTTTTTAATAGGTTTTTTATATTGTATGTATTGATTGTTGTATTAAATTAAATAATTAATAAAAATTTTTTTAAATTATTAAATTAAATTTTAAATGTTAAAATTTTAAAAAACTAATATATTTTTTTTATAAAGTAAAAAAACATTTTATTTATAATTAATAAATTTGTTTAAAATCCTTAATTTAATGAGTTATTATATCCCACCTGATGATGACAGGAAAACTGTCGAAATTAATCGTGAAAAGAATGTTTGAATGGCGTTATCTTATGATTTTACTATTGTATTCACCGAACTCCAAAGTTGAGAAGCTGATGCTCACGCATTGGCCCATCAGGAACCGTGTTTTTCAAAGGAGTCCTCTTAAACTTTATTTTTCACTCGGTGCAAAGTTTGTAAAAATTCATTGTACAATTAAATTCAAACAAGCACTACATTTAAGGCATATAAAAACAAAAACGCAGAATGAAGAGCAGAATCGATCAGAGAGTTATATAGAAACTCGTTTAAGTCATATAACTACAGTTTATATGAAAAATCCATTTAGAATCTTGAAAAATGGATTAATTTTAAGATGTAATTCATCTGAAAATATGATTTTATGTGTCAAAACCGACTTTCAGAAAATTCATCAGATGATGATCTAATTTCAGGTCATCTGAATAAAGATTCAATATGTTTAGACAGACCTAGTAACATCGGTCAATATGAACTAGATCATTCTAAACTGCGGAATGTATCATCTTCAATATAACGAGTTGGCGAAATATAAGGATTAATTTAATTGCAAAATAAATACTATTGGCGGTGACACAGCTCTATTTTTCTAGACATTAAGCACTGTAAGCTTGACACTCTTTTGTCGGCAATGATTAGAGACAGCCTTCTACATACATAGAATTACTATTCTGTCACCTTTTATATTCAGGGAGTTTGGATTCGACATTAAGAAAATTTAAAGAATTTAGTAAGGGGCTAGGTTACAGTGATTAGGTTTTAGTGTTATAGTCATTTAGGCTTTAAACCAACATTGAGACTTAAGTGAGTTAAATTTTCTGGAATGGAGATTAGGCACCAATCATAATTAGACTGCTACAATACAGCGTAGTGTACACAGTGCCACAGACTAGGATAAGGATGGGTAACTATCAGCTTTTTACTTTTAAAAATAGTAACAACGACGACAAGCGACATTAGGTGTGGGAAAAATCTAGTCTCGCATTTTGGCATTATTTAGTTGTAATGTGTTATTTTAATATATTTTGTAAAAAATAAAAATAGGCTTTGAAAACGTTGAATTTTATTGTGGTTGTGAAAATATGTTTTTATTGTTCTCATCTTTAAATAATTTTTATTATTATAAGAACATTTTTCTTCAAATTTCATTACTGATTTTATTTTTTCCATTGAATTTATTAAAAATAGAGTTTGAAGACTATAAATCAGTAATATATTGATGTTTGTTGATATATAGTCTTCAAACTCTCTTTTAATAAATTTTTATTATAATTTTGAAAACCTTTTGTTGGTCTTCATTTAAAATTTTTCTTTATTTGAATGTTTCGAAGATATGTTTTTAATGTTTTCAATAATATAATAATAATTTAATTTTGCTGTTTTTTAGTTGTTTTTCTTATTTTTTCCTTATTTTTATTATATTTTTTATTTGTTTCTTTAATTTCCTCATTAACTACTGAATTTTGCGTCATTTTATTCATCATTGTATTTTTTCCTTATCTTCTTTTCTTATTTTTATTCTTTGTTTTAATTCTTATGTCTTAATTTATTATTTCTTTTGTATCCTGATTCTGGTTTATTTTTAAATTTTTTGTTTATTTTTATTTATTATAATCTTACCTATCTTATTTCCTTAATTTCTTATTTCAACTCAGCCCAACACTCATATGGGTAATGGTCTAAAACGTACTTCTCACATTCAACATGCCTCAAAGGGTATAATATAATTATTATTAAATTCCGACCAACTTGAATCAATGAAGGGTAGGACAAAATATATTACGTTGCGGTATTTTAAAATTTAAATATATTTTAAAAACTTATTTTGACGCTAAAGTTGACTTATTTAACAAAGACATAATTATTGCACATGCTTTGCATAAATATTATTATTATTTTTATTATTATTTGCAAAGTTCTATTTATTATTTTATTGTAGAAGTTTCATTATTATTATTTACTTAAATATTCATAAAACTTAATTTCTACGTCAATTACATGATTTTCAACATTTTTATGAATTTTTCAGGAACTTTTCATCAAATATTTTTCGAAGTATTATTTTCAAAGTATTTATCAATATTATTATTATTATTTATTTTCGATGTTTTATTATTATTTACTTAAATATTCATAAAACTTAATTTCTGCATCAATTTACGCTTTTCAATATTTGATGATTATTTTCATTAAGGTTGATTGATTGACTTTTTAGTTCTTTTTATATAATTTTTCATCGAAATCATTTTATATGCCATGAGAAATCATGTTTAACATTTATACACTTTATTTTGCTCTATTTCAAAAGTATATTCCATTAATATAATTTCGCACGATTTAATTCTGATTTTGAGTAAACTTTAACGGTATTTATTAATATTTATTAGAAAATTTTAACAAGTATTTATTTAACAGATAACATAAATTTCACAAAATATTTTATATATTCAAAAATTTCTATAACATCAATTGTATTATAATAAATGTGATGTTCAAAATGTAAAAAAAACAAATCAAAATAAAACTGACAAAAAATAAAACAAAGCCTGAAGTGAATGATGTTGTTTAAATAATATATTTTCATAATTAATTATTAATTCTATTAAATTAAGCTATGCAGTCAATCAGATTGGTAAATTATGCCCAGGGCCGGATTTAAGCATTTGTTGGCCCTAGGCAAAGGAGCTTTTTGGGGCCCTCAAAATTAATTAGTATATTTCAAGGAAATTATGTAGGTTATTTTATTTGCTAAAAGTATTTAAGAAATAATTATTTACTACCTATTTATATTTTGAAATATATTTATTAAATAATTCCGTTTAAAAATAAGATACATATGTCATGTCAAAAATATAATTTTACAAAACTTTCTTTCTAAATTTTTCTAGAGCATATTGATCAATCAATGAATCAAAATCAATAGCTTTCAATTTATCAATGTTACTAATTATAACCCCCTTGGAGGTTGCGGAAATAAAGAAAAAATATTTTTTCAACTATAACAACTTTTAAAATTATTGGGGCCCCAAATTGTTGATATTTTAGAAAATTTCCTTAAATAAAAAAATACGTACAATGTTTTTTTAATTCCTTATATAATACATGTATTATATTGTATTTTAATTTTTTTATATTTTAGTATATAAAAAATCCATTAAAAAAATATTTTTTTTGTGGCCCCTTAGATGATTTCGATTTTGGGGCCCCCAAAACTGCGGGCCCCTAGGCAGTGCCTAGTCTGCCTATAGGTTAATCCGACGCTGATTATGCCAATCGACATGACACTATAAAATATGATATATCAAAAACAGAAAATTTCATATATTTAAAGAAACTATTAGCAGATAAACATGGGAAAAAAGTGCAGAACATTAAATTATTTTATGAAAGAGATTTTAATGTCCAACCAATAGATAATAATGCTTATATTTCTTCCGAAGAATTATATTATACAATTGGCGAGGAAGAATCTAAGTTAGTGAAATTACTTTATGAATGTCATTACAAATCATAATATTTTTGTTTATTTTAAACTCATNATATTTATTAGAAAATTTTAACAAGTATTTATTTAACAGATAACATAAATTTCACAATATTTTATATATTCAAAAATTTCTATAACATCAATTGTATTATAATAAATGTGATGTTCAAAATGTAAAAAAAACAAATCAAAATAAAACTGACAAAAAATAAAACAAAGCCTGAAGTGAATGATGTTGTTTAAATAATATATTTTCATAATTAATTATTAATTCTATTAAATTAAGCTATGCAGTCAATCAGATTGGTAAATTATGCCCAGGGCCGGATTTAAGCATTTGTTGGCCCTAGGCAAAGGAGCTTTTTGGGGCCCTCAAAATTAATTAGTATATTTCAAGGAAATTATGTAGGTTATTTTATTTGCTAAAAGTATTTAAGAAATAATTATTTACTACCTATTTATATTTTGAAATATATTTATTAAATAATTCCGTTTAAAAATAAGATACATATGTCATGTCAAAAATATAATTTTACAAAACTTTCTTTCTAAATTTTTCTAGAGCATATTGATCAATCAATGAATCAAAATCAATAGCTTTCAATTTATCAATGTTACTAATTATAACCCCCTTGGAGGTTGCGGAAATAAAGAAAAAATATTTTTTCAACTATAACAACTTTTAAAATTATTGGGGCCCCAAATTGTTGATATTTTAGAAAATTTCCTTAAATAAAAAAATACGTACAATGTTTTTTTAATTCCTTATATAATACATGTATTATATTGTATTTTAATTTTTTTATATTTTAGTATATAAAAAATCCATTAAAAAAATATTTTTTTTGTGGCCCCTTAGATGATTTCGATTTTGGGGCCCCCAAAACTGCGGGCCCCTAGGCAGTGCCTAGTCTGCCTATAGGTTAATCCGACGCTGATTATGCCAATCGACATGACACTATAAAATATGATATATCAAAAACAGAAAATTTCATATATTTAAAGAAACTATTAGCAGATAAACATGGGAAAAAAGTGCAGAACATTAAATTATTTTATGAAAGAGATTTTAATGTCCAACCAATAGATAATAATGCTTATATTTCTTCCGAAGAATTATATTATACAATTGGCGAGGAAGAATCTAAGTTAGTGAAATTACTTTATGAATGTCATTACAAATCATAATATTTTTGTTTATTTTAAACTCATTTAAATTAATAATAAAATTTCTTTAAAAAGAAAATATTATTTTAGTTGTCTAATTAATTTGAAAAAAATTACATTCGTATTTTTGGGATCTGGAATATTTTAATCAATTTATGATATTAATTTATATTTAAATAAATATTTTTGTGTAATCACAAAATGCCGTAAAATTAGATGAAAACTAAAATTCTATTAATTCCTCGAATGCTCATGGTTTATTTTAAACCTGGCCACCCAATTCACTGGCGACTGTAAACAAAAAAATAAAATAAAATTTAATAATTTGTGTGGTTCAATTGGCTTAATTCCTGTATTGGTTAGCACGAATCGCACCTTCATTGCATTGAATATTGAGCAGAGGCTGAACTAAACAAGAAACAATGAAATTATGGGGAATAACAACAAAATTAATATTCAATTACATTTTTAAGAGATTTATTTGATGTTTTTCAGTTTACAGTGTCTATTCACATTTACCTTTGACAGATCAATATTATATCAATGATTCTCAAAACCCTCACAGCTTATGGTTCTCATGTCCTCCTAAATATACAATATTTCATATAAAAATAGCCTCAAATCCTTAATCAAGCATAAAAATCATTCAACACAAAGTTCTCAAACATTAAAATATTTCACAATAATTCCATTCAACAAAGCAAATCGACTCGTTGCTCTTAACACATTCTAATGCAAGACTTCTTGGAAAGCATAAAACTTAAAGCGTAAAAATTAAATCTCACTCAAAAACCCTTACCCAATAATATGGCATTGTTATGTAAAAACTACAAAAACACATAAAAACACTTTGAGCTCCAGTTGCAACTTCTTACATCACCTTTTCAAATATTTTCCCTGACACCCTTTAACACTGAAAGCTGAAATTGATCTTGTCGACATTTCTGAACCAGATTTTATAGTTACTTAAATTAGCAATAAAATTTGATAAGGAGACCATTCAAACAAATGTATGGAATAGCAATGGACCTTTTAACCTTTTTAACAATCATTTATGAACTTCATAGAATCAAAAATTATTTCTTTTTTATGCGATAAAATACTCTTCTGGAAAAGATGCATCGAGGATATTTTCATAATCTCGACAATTCATCTCAATCTTATCCTATGATACTTTTAATCTGTATTCGAATTTCCGTTTCTTGATACCGTGGTGACTTCCAATGAAAGCTTTCACATACTTACTGCCTGGACCGATATTATCACTAAAACGCGAAAGAATGCGAGCCATAAGAAATTGTCCTGTCACATGTAACATACAAGAAACATTAGAAAGTTTAAGTTGTAAATTTATCGTGGAACGAGAATATTTTTTATACAATTCTCAAGTGAACGTCGACCTAAATCATTTTATATTCAGCGACATAATTTTGCACATCAAACGCAACTATTGTGGAATACCCAAGTTTGTGCAATTTTCGAAATTTACAACAATTGGCCAATTAATTTCTGAATTGAAACAATTATATAATATTGATAAAAATATCTTTATATTGCAAGCAAATGGCTCATTGACTGACAATAATTCAACATTGGAGAAATGCGGGCTATTGGACAATTCAAAAGTCAAAGTATGGGTGGGGTAATTTTGAAATAAAAGGTCAAAGAAATTCAATAAAAATCATTATTTAGTGACTTTTTCAAGGTCAATATAACTCTTCTAGATCCACTGGAAATGAAGGATGAAAGTTCCACCCAAATTGTTCGTAAATTTGATTTCTCGGTTACGGAAACGGTTGCCAATTTAAAAGAATATATTCAAAAAAATGAATTTCAACAACGTCATAATTTACAATTATTTACTGATACATCATTTCTAGACAATAGCAAGTGCTTGTCAAGCTACCCGCTTGATAGGGAGTGCAACATTTATTATGTGGATATGCAGAAGTAAATTATTAATATTATTTAATAATTAATTATTTTTTAATGTGTAATTTTAAAATTATTATTTTAATTTTTTTAATATTGTTATTTATTGTTATTTTTTCTTTTATTAATATAAACCGATAGTTTCTTATTTACTTATTAAAGGATATAATAATCCTTTGATGCCAGTTTCCAGTTTATTCAAAACAGAAATTGATGAGATTTTTCGACAATGAAAATAGTTTGAATAGAAATCAATTTCAAAATTTTTATTTTTTTTATTTGAATTATCTCTCTGTTGATTGGTTGGTGATTTAATTTAGAAATTAAATATTTTTCGATAATTTTTTTTTCATAAAAACTTTAAATTATAAATAATTTTCCAATATTTTTGACATTTTCTTTTTTTAGTATTTGATATTTCAGCAATATTTGTAAAACAGATTATTTAATTTGTTTTTTATTTGGGAATATTAATGTAGAAATTATCTGATACGAGTTTTGGTAAAATTTCAATCTCATCTTTACAGGAAACTTGATGTGAGAATTACAGATGAAATCAAGACTGGCAAATATCCAAAAATTTATCGTGGTGTAATAATAAACTCAAATAACCGCGATTGCGTTGTGCATAAATATGATCAAAAGTATTCAGATTTTAACGACTACAAAATGTTGAAGTACGAGGTTGTAACTCGTCTCAAGTTACCATACGGATCGGAATCTCCATTCGTGGAGCTTATAAGCATGTATATAGAAAACAAGAAACTTTGCATAATAACGGAATTTATGGCTAGAGTAATGCACTGATTATCCTTGTGAATATAACGATAGTTGGGTATTGATTCAGGGATCACTGAGGTCTCAGCTGAAGACTGCTCCGCTGGAATTAGCGCAAATCCAAATGTATTGTAGACAAATACTTAAAGGATTGCAGTTCATGCATGCAAATAAGATTATTCATCGCAATATTAACTGTAGGTTAAATAATTAATTGTTTTCCATAATAAAACAGTTATGATAATATTAATACACCAAAACCTCGATTTGCCTCATTAATTAGTACCAGAGTAATATCTGATAAATCCAAATTATTATTAATATTAAAAATATTACATATCGCTACTAAATTTTTTATTATTAATATATTATTTTATTATTTCTTATTATGAATTATTAAAATAAAATAAAAATTTATTTATATAAAATGAACAAATAAAAAAAAAGGAAACCCATGAAAATTCATGAAAATATTGTCTAAATTTCAGAATTTTTTTAGCTTTTTTCTAGCAAATAAATTTCTAAATAACAATTGATAACTATTAAATTTAATTTACTCCAAAAATTACTTTTTTCGGAATGCAGACTTGATTGGGAAATTTCCTAATAGTGACTTCTTCGTTATCTTTATGTATACTATTTTGTATTTCTTTATAAAATGCGGTGTGATGTTTGTATGTATTGCATATGTATGGACTTGACGATGTTATTGATTGATGATGATTCGATGTACTTGGTTGTTGCATTGGTTGATTGTTTGAGATTGATTCTGATAATCTAAAAGAAAAATATATCATATATTTTATTATATCTTGATAAAATTTATGTACTTTGGCTCTTGGTGCAATTTTACCTTAAAATATATCACTACCTCTATAATTGAAATTCGATAGCTTTCACTAAAGTCTTTTATTACTTTTATGTCCACGAATACCACTTTTTCTCTCCTTTCTTCATCTGTTATCTTCTGTTTTGTGAATGATATTTTTCTCTCAATATAGGTATTTTGTCTATGATAATGTTTGATCTAATAGGTTCTGGCCTTGTAAATGGATTTTCTATTGTTGGAACAAACAGTGTTTCTCTGGCTATAACGCAAGGTATGTTGTGTAGTTGTATAACAATATTATTAAATTCTGGTGACATTCTCCTCTTTTTGAGTGTTATATATATGATTGATATATTATTTCCAGTTGCTAGAATCTCTTCTTTGTGTTTTAAAGATATTATTGTTTTTGTCGCATGTATAACTATTCTGTGAGGTATTTTTATGCCTTTCTTTGCATCTATATCTACGTTTGTACTTTCTTCAAAAGTGCCTATTATTTCTCTTAGTTTAAATCTTCGTGTTGTGTTAAATTTGAATAAAAACATTTCTCTTCTGTGTCCACTTTTAATTTATTCGGAATGCAGACTTGATTGGGAAATTTCCTAATAGTGACTTCTTCGTTATCTTTATATATACTATTTTGTATTTCTTTATAAAATGCGGTGTGATGTTTGTATGTATTGCATATGTATGGACTTGACGATGTTATTGATTGATGATGATTCGATGTACTTGGTTGTTGCATTGGTTGATTGTTTGAGATTGATTCTGATAATCTAAAAGAAAAATATATCATATATTTTATTATATCTTGATAAAATTTATGTACTTTGGCTCTTGGTGCAATTTTACCTTAAAATATATCACTACCTCTATAGTTGAAATTCGATAGCTTCCACTAAATTATTAACTTATATACATAGGCCTTAATTAATATACCCTTACGACATGTTGAATGTGACCAGTACCCTTACGACAAATACACATAAGGGGACAGAATATTTTGTCGGATAAATTCAGACTATATATAAAAACTTACAAAATGCTATGGTTTTTATTGATTAATTTGTTGTCAAACACATCAAAATGTCAGATAATATTTATAAATTAACTAAAAAATACTATATTACCTAAGAATTCTGTTATGTTTCTAGTTAAATAATTGAAATAATTGGTATATGTATCAACTATATCAAAATATTTGTTATGAATCCTAGAATATTTTAATTAAATGGTACAGCCAAAAACCAGGGATTTCTAACTAAATTGGTAAATTTATCTGGAAAAAATATTTTACTTAAGAAATCGCTATATATTTAAAATAACCTTTCACTAAATTGCCTAAAAATTTGCTATATGGTAGTGTTAAATAAAATAATCATAATAAAAATAAATAATAATATTATGTCAGGGCATGCAAAAATAATATAATTGTATGACTAATAAATTTGCAATACAAGTGCATAATTAACAAAGACTTTGCAATAAATGGGCATGATTAACAAAGACACTAGAAATATTATCTTTGCATTTTGTCGAAGATGATTATGGCAGTAGATATTACTATTACTATTACTATTACTCTGATATTACTATCAGAGGAGAATCAATGAACAGAAGAAAAGCATCATTATGATTTATAATAATTGTAAATATAATTGTATATAATATATAATTGTATGTAAATTTCCATATATATAAATAACACTATTTAAAAAATTAATACAAATATTAAAACAAAATGAATTAATAATGAATATGTTTTAATTAAAAGGTATTAAAATAAAACAATAAATTTATAAAAACAAATTAAAACATTTATTTACGAAACAATAATAACCCAATACTACTGCAACATATAATGGCAACTTTAAAATATTGGTTAGGGTTTCTTCTGCTTTTCCAGCATCTTCATGGTTTTTGCAAAGATCTTTTTTTTCCATTTTGATGAACTCATGGGTATATTTCATTCTGAATAATCTAAAATAATATCATAAATACCAAACCATTCATCATATCATCAACATTTGGTAGTTGCGCCCAATATATTTAATTACCAAGATGATTTCATATTATTCAATGTTTGAAAATTTTCTACATTATAGTACCGTCATTATGTATGGTAATAATTCATTTGACTTTGATATTGTATTGATTTGTATTGAGAACTTACATGTATATAATATGATATTCATTAATCAGTGTTGAACAGGTTTGACAATTGTGAACATTCTTCTCGTGACACTTAGAATAAACAATTACGTGACCACACGGTAAATACAAAAGCGAAACTTGATTTTCTTTACAAATTGAACAAGTTAAATACCTTTTTTAACATCGTTCAGTTTTTTCCGTTAGCTTATTTTCAATCAAATAGGTTTTTGCTATCCATTCATAAATCAAATTAGTGTTTTCAAAATGTAGAAATTGTAACCATGGTTGAACCTTCAAATGTCTAAGTAACATCATATTGTATAACAATAATAATAAGCATGACTAGTACCCTTGCAACCTGTTGAGTGTGAGCAGTACCCATAGGAGGACAAAATATTTTGTCGGATAGACTAGGAGCATATATAATAATAATAATAATAATAATAATAATAATAATAATAATAATATACTTTGAAAATAAATAATAAGAAATTTGAAAATAATTTTGAAAATGATAATAATAATATTTTATAAATAAAATAAGAATTTTGAAGAAAATAATCATGAAAATATTGAAAATCGTGAAAATTATGAAACTGTTACAAATCATGAAAATGTTGAAAATGATAAAAACGTTGAAAATTATGAAAACGTTAAAAATTATGAATTATGAATTATGAATTAAATAATAATAAAACATCGAAAATAAAATAATAAGAACTTCGCAAAAAATAATAATAATAGTAATAATTATAATAACAATAATATACTTTGAAAATAATTTGAAAATAATTCTTTGAAAATAATACTTTGAAAAATATTCGATGAAAAGTTTCTGAAATAATCATGAAAACGTTGAAAATTATTAAAATAATCATGCAAATGATGAAAATGATGAAAACGTTGAAAATTATGAAAATGTTCCTGAAAATGTTGAAAATCGTGAAAATATTGAAAATGATGAAAATGTTGAAAATGATGAAAATATTGAAAATGATGAAAACGTTAAAAATTATGAAAATGTTCCTAAAAATAATCATCAAATATTGAAAATCGTAAATTGATGCAGAAAAATAAAATAATAAGAACTTCGCAAAAAATAATAATAATAATAATAATAATAATAATAATAATAATAATAATAATAATAATAATAAACTTTGAAAATAATACTTTGAAAAATATTCGATGAAAAGTTTCTGAAATAATCATGCAAATGATGAAAATGATGAAAACGTTGAAAATTATGAAAATGTCTAAAAATAATCATCAAATATTGAAAATCGTAAATTGATGCAGAAAATAAAATAATAAGAACTTCGCAAATAATAATAATAATAATAATAATAATAATAATAAATAGGAGTTTTACAACATTAATTTCACAAAATACACTGAATGAGATTCATCGATTATGACACCACAACTCTGACATCTACTACAGTTTTTCAAACATATGGAACAAATAATGATATGACCTTGAAAATAATAATATTTTGAAAAATAATAATATGACCTTGAAAATAATAATATTTGAAAAATAATAATATGACCTTGAAAATAATAATATTTTGATATTAATAATATGACCTTGAAAATAATAATATTTGAAAAATAATAATATGACCTTGAAATTAATAATATTTTGAAAAATAATAATATTTTGAAGAATAATAATATGACCTTGAAAATAATAATATTTTGAAAAATAATAATATGACCTTGAAATTAATAATATTTTGAAGAATAATAATATGACCTTGAAAATAATAATATTTGAAAAATAATAATATACTTTGAAAATAATAATATACTTTGAAAATAATTAAGTTATAATAATGTTATAATAATAATATTAATACTCTTGCGACATGTTGAATGTGACCAGTACCCTTACGACAAATACACATAGGGGACAGAATATTTTGTCGGATAAACTCGGACTATATAATAATAATAATAATATTGATTAAAACTTCGAAAATAATAATTTTGAAAATAACATCTTTCGCGCGGGCTTTAATATCTTTCCCAATAATAATGATAAATTAAATTATTACGTAATCAACAATTAAAACAAAATAAATATTATATAATCAACGATTTAAACAAAATTAAGTTATTGAGTAATCGATAATTAAAACAAAATATATTATTATTACATAATCAACGATTTAAACAAAATTAAATTATTATGTATTCGATAATTAAAACAAAAAATAAAAATATTGTTATATAATTAACAATTTAAACAAAATTAAATTATTACGTATTCGATAATTAAAACAAAAAAAATAAAAATATTATTATATAATCAACGATTTAAACAAAATTAAATTATTAAGTATTCATTAATTAAAACAAAAAATAAAAATATTATAATATAATCAACGATTTAAACAAAATTAAATTATTACGTATTCGATAATTAAAACAAAAATATTATTATATAACCGCTGGAACAAAAAATAAATGTCTTTGTTACTAAAAATAGAACGACCTTAGCGAGTCATCGGATCAATGATCGGATCAAAAATGTTACTAAAAATATATTAAAAATGTTATAGATAGATGTCTTGGTTACTAAAAATAGAACGACCTTGGTGACTCAGCGACTGACTCATTGTCTTTGTTTAAATTACCTTGATATACAACTTGATGATAATGATAATAATAATAATAATAATAATAATAATAATAATAATAATAATAATAATAATAATAAATTTTGAAAATATCTTCAAAAATAATAATAATACTATTGATAATAATAAATAATATTGAAATTAATAATAATAAATAATAATAATACTATTGATAGTAATAAATAATAAATCCCATGGGCGAGTCATTGTCTTTGTTCTGAAAATGATGAGTCATCGATGAGTACTTTTGTATTACCGTGGTTTTGATATCTATATTATAAGGTTTGAAAAATTTTAACCTTGGATCCTTGGACTCTTTGACCTTCAAATTTGGACCATCATACTCATCTTTAAATTACCTTTTGTTTGATATGTATATTATAAGGTTTCTAATTTTTGAACCTTGGACCCTTTCGAGGGTATGACCTTTAAGGGTATGATTATCATACTCACCTTTGAATTACCTTTTATTTGACATGTATATATCTATATGTATAATTTTTAAAGGTTTTGGACCCTTTGAAGGTTTGAAGGTTCAGGACCATTCATAAATCTTTGAAAGTATGACCATGATACTTACATCTCAAATACCTTTTGTTTGATATGTATATTATAAGGTTTTAAAATTTTTGAACCTTGGACCCTTGGACCTTCGAACTCACCATCAAAAGTCCTTTTGAATGATATATATATATATATATATATATATATATTATATATATATATATATATATATATATATATATATATATATATATATATATATATATATATATATATATATATATATATATATATATATTATATGATTTGAAAAATATTTAATTTTGGACACCCTTTGAAGGTTATTGACCCACCATATACCTTCGAGGGTATAGCCATTAGATATACCTCTCAAATACCTTTCGACTGATATATATATTATAAGGTTTGAAAAATTCGAAGGTTTTTGACCCTTTGAATGTTATTGACCAACCATACACCTTCGAGGATATTACCATCATACTTACCTCTCAAATACCTTTCGACTGATATATATATATATATATATATATTTATTATAAAGTTTGAAAAAATTCGAAGGTTTTTGACCCTTTGAAGGTTATTAACCAACCATACACCTTCGAGGATATGACCATTAGATAGACCTCTCAAATACCTTTCGAATGATACCATTTGGTGAAGGTTTGACCTTAAAATATGACCTTGGCCTTAAAAATATGACCTTGACCTTTAAAATATGACCTTGACCTTAAAAATATGACCTTGTCCTTTAAAAAATATGACCTTGACCTTAAAAATATGACCTTGATGAGTCATCCTTTGACCTTGAATGAGTCATGGTCTTTGTTTCAGTGACCTTGATGAGTCATCCAATGACCTTGATGAGTCATGGACTTTGTTTCAATGTCCTTGATGAGTCATCCAATGGCCTTGAGTGAGTCATGGTCTTTGTTCTAATGACCTTGATGAGTCATCGGGTGAGTCATGGGCTTTGTTTCAATGACCTTGATGAGTCATATGTCTTTGTTTAAAATTTGACCTTGAAAAAAGTTTTTTAGTTTACCAGTGTGCCAGTGGTGACATATCCTACTACTTATATTATAGAAATAAAATTTAATTTTCTATAAAATGGATTGATCTAGAGTTTAAAATGTTGTATTATTTTATTACTTTGTTGCAATATTTTTATTATTTTAGTTACAATTTGATAAATATTTTACAACTTTGTTGAAATTCTCTGAAATATGTTACTACTTTGTTGTAATATTTTCTAATCTTGTTACAATTTGCTTAAATATTTTACAACTGCTGAAAATTTATCTGAAATATGTTATTACTTTGTTACAATTTTATGAAAACGTTATTATTGTTTTGCAATTTGATGAAAAATGATATTACTTTGTGGGTTCATCACATTATTTTTTATTAAATTATTATGAAAAAATGTTAAATAAGTCAACTTTAGCATCAAATGTGTTTTAAAATATATTGAAGTTTTAAAATACTGCAACGTAATGCATTTATTTTTCCTACCCCTTCCTTCATTTTGATTGGTCAGAATATATATATTTATTTTTCCTACCCCTTCCTTCATTTTGATTGGTCAGAATTTAATCATGTGTAATATATAAGCAGTAACTTTTCAAATGTTTGTCATTTAAACTTTTAATTTAACTTATATAAGTGAATAATTTTTTATTCTATATCTAATATTAATGATTATTTTCCTTTAGTGAACGGATGCAGTTTATATAAATTTTGTATTGCCGAAAGTCATGAAGATGTGGAGAACTGTAAATCAGTTACATCATCATATTTCAAGATAAATGACTCTACCTTATCGGGTTACATATGTCCGGAATGTCTCATTATATCACCAGGTAGGTGGTTAATGTCTGTACGACAACACGGACACCATCTTAGAAGATTCGAAGAAACGAAGAGCAGGATGATCACTAAAAGTAATACTCTTTCTACTATTAACAATTATTAATTTTTTATAGTACAATCGAAAATGAATACATCATACGATCCTAAGCAGATTAAAGAATATGTTACAAGTTATGTTATTTAAGTTGTTTAATATTAATTATAAATATAGTTAGACAAAACTCTGGCACCACAAAGCGAAAGTCAATATTTTACGGAAATGAAGACTCTAACATACAATTGTGTCCACGTCGGGAGTCTGACTTAAATGGTTCTCGTGTTGAATTGACAAGCGATGTATCTGCAATTAATTCTCCTGACATTGTTGTTCCAGATTGTCTCATCAAAGAAATAGAAGATCATATTCAACGAATGGGGACAGTAAAAATCCAATTTGGACTTTGTGCAGAGTTTATCAAAGAGGATGGTGAAATTAACAAATGGTGTTTGTTGAATAAAGCAATTACAATGTCATCTTCATTTATTAATGATGGAATTGAAAAATTAAAAGAAAAGTTGGAGAAATACACTCAACAAAGTAGTGGGTGGAGAATTCATAAAATATTAGAAGTTACTATGATTTTAACTAAATTATCAGACATAATACATGTATCTGGTAAGTTTATTTACATTATTATATATATATAAATCAAGATATTTACTTAGGTTCAAGTTACATTAAAACGCCAAATTACCTGAAAACTGTCAGGCTTTAGTTAATGTTCGAAATAATGATCAATTCTGCTTTTTATATAGCATACTGGCCGTATTACATTATGATGACATAAAACAGCACAGAAAAAGAGTAATGAAATATAATTTAAGTGGTAATATATATATATATTTATAAATGTCATAAATCATTGAATTTTGTTTTTAAGACTTAAAATGGAAATTTGAATGGTTTCCTATGAAGTTCGTTAACATTTGCCAATTTGAAGCAATGAATCCAAATCTAGCCATCAATGTTCTCAAATATAATAAAGATCCAATTAAACAAAAAACTAATGATATTTTCAAGAATCCGTTCGTTGACTTGGTATATAGAAGTACTTCGACGGGATCTCAGATATATCTCTTATTGATTGAAGAAGGTAATATTTCTTTTAATCATTAAAAATATTAACTAAATTTTAGAATTAAATTATCATTTTTTGGCTGTAACTAATCTCGATCGACTGCTGAATTACAGAGATAGAGTAGAAGGAGTCAGAATCCAATCACATTGGTGTCATACATGTCTTCATGGGTTTCAAAAACGTCCTGCTTTTGAAAGACATATAGGTCTTTGTAGGAATAATGTGGAGCGGACGACTCTATACTCAATGCCAGAAAATAAATATATCGAATTTAAAGACTGGAGTAAAACTATAAAACAGCAGTTTGTTGTCTACGCGGACTTTGAATCAATATTACCTCTAGATGACAAGCACTTCCAAAAACATGAGCCGATTGCATCTGAATTTGTGCTTCTTCATCAAGGTTGTCCGATTCGAAATGAAACATTTGTTGGGAAAAACTGTATCATTCAGTTTATACAAGCATTGGATGATATAGCTACAGACATAGTTTATCCGTGGTATAAAATTAATGGATCGAAGGAAATGATGGAACTCACTTGGGAACAGCAGGAAGAATTTACGAATCAAACTCATTGCTACCTTTGTAAAAAGATTATCAATATACCTGTTCGGGATCATGATCATTTTACCGGTCAATATCTCGGAGCAGCGTGTCAAGATTGTAATTTGGCTAGAAGAATCAATCCGTCTTTACCTGTTGTATTTCACAATCTTCGTGGATATGACATTCATCATATATTAAAATATGCAATTGGAAAATTCCCCGATTGGAATTTAAATGTTATTCCTCAATCAGCAGAAAAGTTTCTCACACTTACAGCGACATCGAAAGGCAGAAGAATTAGATTCATTGATTCTTTACAATTTTTAAATAGCAGCTTGGCAAATTTATCAAAAGATTTACCATGTCTTCCACTGACCTCAGATGTTTTCGAATCACAGATGATGACTTGTAAAACCATTTTTCCTTATGATATGGCTACATCAATGGATGTTTTACAGTCAATAACAGAATTACCACCGATTTGGGAGGGAGTTAGTCAAGAAGATTATATACATGCAAATCGAATCTGGCAACAATACAACTGTGAGACACTGCTAGATTACATGCTAGTATATCTCAAGCTGGATGTTTTTCTGTTGGCCGATGTTTTTGAAGCTTTCAGAGAAAAAACATTTGACGAAGATGGACTTGAGGCTCTATCGTTTGTTCCCATACCCGGATTAAGTTGGGCATCAGCTATTAAACAGTTACCTGAACCGGTAGAACTTATTCAAGATCCAGAGCTTTACCGTTTATTTGAAGCTGGTATTCGCGGTGGAATGACATTTATCAACAAACATCATGTTGAAGCTGATGAATCAACACAAATGTCATACCTAGATGTTAATAATTTATATGGATGGGCGCTGTTGCAAAAACTTCCTGTTGGTGAATTTAGATGGATAAATGATCAGACTGAAATGAATGGTATTGTTGAAAGATGTGAAAATGGGGATGAGTTTGATGGAGATCGTGGATATGTTCTAGAGGTTGACATCGTCATTCCTGATAGTATACAAGATAAACTAGATGATTTACCTATAGCTCCTGAGCTTTGTTATCCGCCTGGTAGTAAAGTTGAAAAGCTGTTGTGTTAGTGGTGTGTAGTGGTTGAGTTACGGCGCAAAAGTCACAAAAGTTAATCGTGCTGTAGAATTCAAACAAGTGGCTATTTTCAAAGGATATATTGATTACAATACCAAAATGAGAGCAGCTAGTACGGATTCGTTTCAGCGAGATTATTATAAGTTAAAGAACAACAGTTTATACGGTAAAACTGTGGAAAACTTGAAGAAACGTATAAATTTGAGATTATGCAGCAAAAGCAAAAGATTGATAACTTATTGTAGTAATCCTATGTTTCGTCGTAGCATCAAGATTGCGGATGATCTCATTGCTGTTATACTTGATAAGGAAATGGTGTGTTTAGATAGACCAATGTATATTGGACAAACCGTACTTGATTTATCTAAACTTCGCATGTACCAGTTTCAATATAAAGAACTACAGAGTTATAGAGAAGAATTCAATTGTCAAATTAATATCGTAGCTATTGACACAGATTCCTTCTTTTTAGAGTGTTAAAATGTTGATTTACGCTTACAACTGTATCCAAAAATGATTGCCGATAGGCTCCTAGATACTTCAAATTATCCAGTGACTGATCCATTGTTCTCAGATAAAATTTGTTCGGTAATCGGTAAAGTTAAGGATGAGAATAAAGGAAATCAATATAAAGAATGGGTGTTTCTTCGACCCAAGTGCTACTCACTCCAAGGCGATAAAAACACTCTAAAAGCCAAAGGAATAAGTCTTACAAATTCTAATATCACCCATGAAGCCTATAAAAAAGTGTATACTGATGGTGGAACAGTGAGCATCCAACAAAAGAGAATAGGAAGTGTTAATCATCAGTTGTATACTTTCATTACAGAAAAATGAGCTCTCCAATGTTTGGATGATAAAAGGTATTGGTTCAATTCTAATGAAAGCTATGCCTACGGTCACTATAAGATTCGTCAAATGCATATTGCAACTGCTATGTCTAGAAATGAATGCAAATCGAAACAAGCACTTTAACAATTAAATTTATGTGAATAATAAAATATATATTGTGAATTATTTGACTTCGTTAATTAAAATCTGTTTTATCATTTAATAATTCATTTGTCCAATTAATTTAGTTAATTAGTTTTAAGTAAGAATTATTATTTATCATGAAAAACTTTGCTTTGTTTTGAAAAATTAATGTCCATTTTATTTTAAATTAACACTGCTTTATTTTATGATTATTACTAATTAAAATTTTATTCAAATTGAAATATTATTGTTACAATTTACACTCTTGTTAGAATATATTAAGTGTAAATGTAAAATAATAACAATAAAAAAAAATAAAGAAATAAAGAAATAAATAAAAAAAAAATAATAATAAATAAAAAAAAAATTTAAATTAAAAAATAAAATAATAATAATAATTAGTTTAATAATTAATTAAAAATTATTTAAAAATTAATTAAAAAAAAATCAATTAAATAACGTAAGTAATTAAAATAAAATATTAATAAATAATTAATTAGTTAAATGTCATAAATTGAAAATTAACTAAAGTAATTAATTAAAACAAAAAACATAATAAAATAATTAATTAATAAATTAAAAAAAAAAAAAATTAAATAGAATTAAATAAATTTAAAAAATAAATAAATAAATAAAATGATTCGATTGACCTATATTTGATCTGAACATTGGAATGACCTTGAAAGTGTCCTGGAGTCCTCACTACATACTGTGAGTAAAAGGGCAATTTAAGTTTGTTGTAATTAAATGTTTTAGGACAGATTGCGGTTCAAATGTTGAAAGGTGGTGTTATGTGTTGTTTTAATGGTTGCCAACGCGGGATCTCAAGTGATCGGTTCAAAAACTAATATTTAAGTTATATATGTTTTATTGATTGGAAAAATTTGTAATTACATTTGTGAAATAATAAAGTTTTTCGTTGAATTGGATTTATTTTCCTTTGGATTTCATCACAAGCTATCCGGGCAAGATATTTTTTATTTTTGTACATTAAATAGCACATAATATTGCCTTTCAGAACTTTTGTTTGTTAAAATAAACTGAGTTAAAATGACTAGTAAGGGGAAAAGTGGAATGAATGAAGGGGGGATGCGGGATGAAGACGCGGTGAAGTCGTCTATAAGGGTGTTGAATGTTGTGACGAAGTATGATGGGGGGTTGGATATTGAGGAATGGTTGGAACGAGTTAGAATGGTGTGCGATGTGCAAGGCATAAAAGACACGAGACGCATTATGCCGTTATTGTTGGATGGTGCGGCCTTCAGCGTGTATATGAACATGTCTGAGGAAGAGCGGGACGTGAAAGGGGGGGCTGAGTCGGCGTTGCGTAAAACGTTTGGCATGAACAAATATACAGCGTATGAAATGTTTGTTAACCTGAAATGTGTGAGTGATAAGGTAGATTTGTATGCCATAACCTTGAAGAGATTAGCGAAGAGCGCGGGAATAGAATCGAAAGACGTGATTAAGTGTGCCTTTGTGTGTGGTCTGCCGAAATCTGTGTCGAATGCAATTAAGGCAATGCCCAATGAAGACGGCTTAACGTTGGAAGACGTTGTCAGAGTAGCGAAAGCAATAACGGCTACTGGGACGAGTGTGCAAAGCTGCGCGATCGTGCGTGACGACATGGTAAAAAGTGTCGTGTGTTACAACTGCGGAAAACAGGGGCATTTGGCACGAAATTGTTTTCGTAATCGGACTGGGTTTGTGCGGAAATGCCATGTTTGCGGGAATGAGAATCACATGGCGAACGCGTGCGGTGAACGTTATGGAATGCGAAAAGCGCCAATAGATGGAAATGAACGCGACGTGCGGGGAAACGAGCAACGGAGTTCGCGTGCGCTGGCGGACGTCCGTGTGGACAGGTAAGCGCGAATAATGTAATGGAGGTGACGGTGGACGGCGTGCGGTGTAGGGCGTTGATTGACACAGGCTGTTCACACACGTTGTTGAGAAATGGTGTGTCGAAAGAAGGAGAGCATGAAACGTGTAGTGTGAGATTATTGCTTGCAAATGGAAAGTGCGGGGAGAGTAGTGAAATGCGACGTGTTGTGTTGGACATGGTAGGTGAACGGATGAATGTGCTGTGTATAGTGTTGGATGAGATGTTAAAAGGAATCGATATTATAGTGGGAATGGATGTGTTGACGAAAATGGGCGGAATGCGTGTAACGTCAGAAGGTGTGACGTTCGATGATGGGAAAAGTGTTGGATGCGGCGTTAGGGCGGTGATGTCGGTTGAACATAAAATTAGTGATCCGGATTATGAGGCGTGGTTTGATGGAGATAAGTGGACGGTTAGATGGTTGTGGAACGAACGAGAACCATTCTTGCATGATAATGTTGCAAATTATGGCATATCGCAAGAAATGAAGGACAAATTCGATGAAGAAATTGATGCGTGGATAAAGGAAGGCATATTGGTGCAAACGGATGACAACGTGGAAGGTATATTGCCGTTGATTGCGGTGGAGCAAATGAAGAAAGACAAAGTGAGACCAGTGTTAAATTATAAATCGGTAAATAAGAGCGTGAGTAGTCACACAGGTGATGCGCAGGAATGCAGGTCTGAGTTGAGAAAATGGCGAAAAATGGGCGATAATGTGGCGGTGGTTGACTTAAAGCGAGCGTACTTGCAGATTCATGTAGAAGAGTCGCTATGGAAGTATCAGACAGTGTCACACAACGAAACGCGTTATCGACTTACGCGATTGGGATTCGGATTGAAGAGTGCGCCAAAAATAATGGATGGTATAGTGTCATACGTTCTCAAGTTGAACTCGAAAGTTAATGAGAACACATCACACTACGTTGATGACATAATTGTGAATTTGAGTGGAATTGCAGAATGCGAAGTGGTGAATCATTTGAAGCAATTTGGATTAGTGACAAAGGATCATGAAGATGTCGATGATATGCGTGTACTAGGGTTGCAGTTGCAAGGGAAGAAGGATGGCAAGCGATGGTGGGGGCGCGGTCCCTTGGGAGATTTGAGAGATGAAACGGAAAATTGTACGCGTCGAGATGTGTTTTCAATATGCGGAAAAGTCATAGGGCATTATCCTATATGTGGATCGTTGCGACTTGAGTGTAGTGTTATTAAAAGAAACATGAAGGGTACAAAATGGGATGATTATGCAGGCGACGAGACGAAACGAAATGTAAAAATGCTGCTGGAACGTATAGAACGTGAGGATCCAGCGCAGGGGGTATGGAGCGTAGATGGAAGTGGAAATGTTACAGTATATACGGATGCAAGCAGCGTTGCGATGGCGGTGTACGTGGAGCAAAAGGAAACATGTGTGGAAGATGCTGTATGGCTTCGAAAAGTTAACGATGTGAAACACATAAACGTGGCTGAATTGGATGCCTTCATAAAAGGAGTGGCGATGGCGATTGAATGGAGATTCACTGATATAACTATGAAATGCGATTCAACTTCGGTCGTGGCGTGGATAAAAGCGTTGTTGACAAAATCGAAAAAGGTGCACGTGAAGGGCATGCACGAATACCTGATAAAGCGAAGATTGGATATAATTGAGGAAATGATTACCGATTACGGTTTGAATGTCACTGTCGAATGGATTCCATCGGGAGCGAATAAGGCGGATGCATTGACGAGAGTGGGACGTAATCGCGGAACGCATGCATGCGCTAGTGTTGAAGTGGATCAAATAACAGTAGAACATGAAAAACATCATTTTGGCGTTGATCGAACTATGTATTTTGTAAAAAAGAAATTTGACGTGGTAAAACGTAAGGACGTGGAGGCGGTCGTGAGAAATTGTTTTAAGTGTGCTACCGTTGATCCGCATGCGTGTAGAATGCCGAAGGGTGAGTTGAGCGTAGGTGGCACGTGGGTCAGAATTGCGGTGGATGTTGTGCATTTGGAGGGAAAGAAGTATTTGTCGGTAGTGGACTGCGGACCCGGGAGGTATGCTATGTGGCATGAGTTGAAAGATGAAAGTGGTCGAAGCGTGTTGAATGCGATAAGGAAGACCATGTTCGAAAGAGGGTTTTGTAAAGAACTACTTAGTGATAATGGAGGAGCGTTTAAAAGCGATGCATTGAAGAAATTTTGTGATGAATGGAAAGTGAAGCATATATATAGATGTGCGTATGAACCTTCTGGAAATGGAATTGTGGAACGTAACCACAGGACAATAAAAAGGATGGTGGCACGAACGCGGGGAACTGTGGAAGAAATGCTGTTTTGGTATAATGCGTCGCCGCGGGAGGGTCAAAATGAATGCTCCGTGCCGTTTGCTTCCATATACGCATACGAGTTGAATGACGAAAATGTTGAAAAAGTTCGGGACGACGAAACGAGTGGAAAGTTTCTAGTTGGTGATGTAGTTTATGTAAAGGGTGGTGATGCTTCTTGCATGGATGAGTGGAGAGAAGGTGTGGTAACACGTGTAAATTCGGCATGGAATGTTTCTGTTGATGGGGTATGTATGCATGTTAAAAATATACGAGCACGCGACGAAGAAGAGAGTGTGCATGCGTAACAAACTCGGGGGATGTGAGTAAAAGGGCAATTTAAGTTTGTTGTAATTAAATGTTTTAGGACAGATTGCGGTTCAAATGTTGAAAGGTGGTGTTATGTGTTGTTTTAATGGTTGCCAACGCGGGATCTCAAGTGATCGGTTCAAAAACTAATATTTAAGTTATATATGTTTTATTGATTGGAAAAATTTGTAATTACATTTGTGAAATAATAAAGTTTTTCGTTGAATTGGATTTATTTTCCTTTGGATTTCATCACAAA
>CAUHTR010005657.1:7500-14051 GCA_959609185.1 Schmidtea polychroa | reverse complement strand
ATTAATCAATATTTATTCTCAAATGACATCTTAGGGATTTGTCAAAAGGGGGAAATTGTCAAAAGAAAGATTGCATGATATTATTTTAGCCTAAAGCCATTAACATTATAAACACCGCCAATTATTTGTACGGCCGTACATCACAGAGCAAGAAATTTATAACAAAAACAAAATATAAAAACACCTTGTTACAATGAACACTCAATCTTTAAAAAAATTGATAAAAATAGTTTATAATATTAAAAAAATCAATAAATTATGTTAAAATATACAAACAAACTCAACTGTGTGCTAACAATTCATTAGCAGTTACACCTGCTAATTTATATACACCTAAATCCACAATATAAGAGTTTCTATAATCTAAAAAAAAAATCGATAAAATTATATTATAGCAACACACAAACTTACCTGTGTGCAAAAATTTAATGTTCCGAATGTTAAAAGTTTTATTATAGGAATTGAGAAAGTGACAGAAAAATAATTTTACATACAAACACAGCACACATAATATAAAATACACGCAAATTTAATATAGCTTTTTTTGTTCTGAAAGTAGAGAGTCATTAACATACTGTTAACATATCATTAATTTAAAATTATTAAAATTCATGGCTGAAAAAAATTTGGATTTTGAATCTGACAACTCAACTTTGAGTTTTCGAGAAATGGACGACAAAACATCGTAAGATCTATTTATAAAATATTTTTGAAGTTAATATTTCTTTAGATTTTCAGATATTTCTTTGGAGACATTTCCATTTTGCGAAGGTGAAGATCTGACAATGTAAGAATTTTTTTATTTAATTACAAATAATTAAAATATTTTACAGCATATCAGATATTTCTAGTCAAAAAATTCGAAAATCGTAAATTTTAATAACTTATTTAAAAAAAATAATATTTTCAAAGAATTTCAGAAAATGACAAAATCCGTCTACATCGTCAAGAGGCTATTAAATGAGCTGGAGAAAGAAGATAACAAAAACTTAAAAAACAATTTTATCCATATACGCCTAAATGTCTTAAAAAAATAAATGTGTTTGGTGATTATTTTATTTCTTTTTAGTTAAAAATATATATAACTTACATTTTATTGAAATAATTCCAAATTCATAACATATCATAAAATACCTAAAAAAGCACCTGAAATTTAATTATCAATATATTATAAATGCTGATTACAAGTAATATTTAAGAGCTTGAATAATGATCTCATAATTATATAAAATCAAAATTCAAGCCTTAAAATATACTTAAATTTAAAAAACTTACTTCTAAAACCATAAATAAAATTGAATTGAGAATGAAAAAATGAAATAAACATTCTCATAAATGGTGAGTCATCGATAGATGAACACACCAACATGTATTTTAGAGACTTTTAACATGTGGAAACGGGTGTAGGATTTCAGAAAGGATATAACAATTAATGAAACATACAAACACGGCGAATAAAATCAAATATGCAAACAATTGGTAAAATACACCACCTAAGAAAGGCACACCAATTTTCGATATTTTATTATATTTTGATATTTATTTAATTATTTAATAAATTTAAAAATTAAAAATAACTTACATTTTTTAAAAAAAATTAGCTGTTAAAATCCACATAAAAAATTTATTCGGTGAAATTTCCACAATTTTATATAAAATTTTGACATTAACTTGATGGCAGTTGTAAGGTTTCTCAATTACAAAGGATGTTTGACATATAATTTGTCATATCAAATTACAGATTGCGAACCATTCTACTTGTAATTTTTAATTTTCAGAAAAAAGGGATCTTTATCCCCAGATAACACCGGGCCAAGGGAAAAACCTAAAAATTAAAGTCTTAAAAGGTAAATAACAAAATATAAATTTTTTTAGTATTTGTTTAATTTAACTTAATTATGCATTATAAATCATTGTCGCGCTTTTTTATTTGCAAAATACTTTATCACATTTTCGAAATCAAGTTCCCTCGCTAAATCCGCTTCGATAGCTAAAGTACCGTAGCTGTTCAACCAATTTTGATACATAGTTGATCTTAATAAGTTTTTTACTCTCTTCAATGTGCTGAATAAACGTTCCGCTTTTAGCCACAGTAACTGGTATTGTGCAAAATATTCTTAATGCAATGCAAATATTTGAAAATCAAATCTAGTTTCTGCAGTTAAATTAAAAACTGAAATTTCTTTAACTGCTTGCCGTGATCCTCCTAGGTTATTGGCAAATGGTTTTGAATCATCTGTTCTTGTTGACCTATGTGTATCATATAAACCATGTAAGGAACTACCGATACTTTCTTTTAAAATTTTTCATCTCATGGAGCTTGAACTAAAAATATAATATCATTTTTGAATGGTTCCAAAAAATGTAACTGCGTCAATACAAACTTTTACAGCGTGTGCACTACAAAGATTAATCGAATGGCAAGCACAAGAATAAAATACCGCGAAACTCCTTTAGTTGTCTTTAAAATTGCATAATAAGAAAACTTTAAATTTATTATATACTTACATTTTTTTCTTGTTTTGTTTTCAACAAAAGTAATTCATTTTTGTATTGGTAATTTAGAAATGTCAAATTGGAAATGTGTCCCCTTCAAACAAAAAAAAATAACTAAGAAAGATGAAACAAAATTTACTCCGTTATGATTCCCATATTTATGTACTTATATGTGAATTTACATATTTACAAAATATCTACGGGAGAAGTCCCGTTGGTTCGTGGGAGACTCCTCTGTAAACCCAGAGTTACAACCATCCACCCTAATCCTCTTCTTCTTTTCTATACTCCTTCCTTCTCCCAACCATCCTCCTTTCAATAATTGTTATTTGTTTAATTTATATTAATTAGAGTGTCAAAATAAGCGTAGATAAAAAGAAATGGCAAAAGATATGACGGATGCGCTAGGGCCCCATGAAAATGTCTCGGTAGTCCGGGCCACTTATTACCCGCACCCAGGGAATTTTACCTCTTCTAACTCCATCTCGACGGTACTGAGCAATATTAATCTCACAGTTGAATTCGTTATAATATATTTTTAATTATTAATACTGTAGCTGGTACATTCAATGGCAAGAAGAGGAAAATGAATGACACGATTATTATGTTTGTGAAGGTTCAAGAATATCTAAAGGTACAGAAACCAATCTGATTGTGAAATATATATTGTGCTTCGTATTAATTACTACATAATGTAGTCTACATTAAAATGACAATTACCGCGAATTGCCCATTTTTAAATTTTTATTTAATTTGCGGTCAATAACCCGCTTTTTAAATTCTTTTATATTTTTGTATTTTTCATTAAATTTAAAACTATTTAGAAGTAAGAAAATTATCACTTTTGTGATAATAAGCGGGAACTGGATATAAAGGGAAATGAAATAAAATAGGTAAATCGTATTTGGAATTTAATTAGCATGATATTTGAAGTGACAATAAATGGGTTATAGAGTATTATATTATGATATAGCATGTTTGTTATTTATAAATTCTTGCTAGATTATTTTAATCATAAATGAGTCCCCTGATAACTTGTTTATAAAATTTAATTAAATATATCCCTTCTTAAAACTTTTACAATTGAATTATAACGTTGATAATGATAATTAATGATAATTAATGATAATAATAATAATAATAATAATAATAATAATAATAATAATAATAATAATAATAATAATAATAATAATAATAATAATAAATCTTATTTTTTGCAAACTTTAATTATAACAATTATATTTTTATAATTATAAATGTATAAAATGAATATTTATTGCAGCTATTATTTTCATTGATAAAACACCGATAAGATGAATTTTCTTGGAGCCAGAATGACACTGTTGACCAGTTTAGATACGGAAGACCTGTCAACTTAGTCCATGTCATCTCATCATCATGCCAATGCCTTCCTGGCCGCTTTCTTGAGATCCAGTGTCTCGCTCCCTGATATCAAGCGGTTTTTGTAAGTGATGTTATCAGATCTATTGTCTTTTAATAGCTGAGTATAGACTATGAACCAAATTTATTTAACCATATAACAATTAGTCAAGATCTATTTAAGATAAAGGAGAAATTTAAAGATTTCTTAGAGCACATATTCAATCAATTATCACTGTAAAACATGTGTCAACTCTTTAATTGATCGTGAGAATTTATAGTTATGAATTTGATCTAGTCCAGATCAAACGAAATCAGCTTCACTGATAATTCCTAGCGTGACACTAAAAGATGTCAATCATTGTAGAAAGTGATTCTTCAGTTATTTTAATCACTGAGCCATAAAACCTATTGCAAAGTAAATGCTTCATAAAATCAAGTAATTTTCTCATCAGAAGTTAATTTGAATGAATCAGTGAAGAAAGTAATGAATACATAATGATGAAATTGAAATTTGATAGTCATTTTCTGATCATACAAATTTTAAAAGAACTAACAAAATTATAATACTAATTTCAAAAATGTATAAATTTTAACATCTAAGATTAACATTTACAAAGAAACAATATTTTAACGATAATAATGATAAAATAAATAAATAATAATAATAATCCTGTTGATTATAACTTCAACTGGAATTCCAAGACATTTTAAGAATTTGCAAAGATATTCATTTAATTCCAAATTCATAAAGTTATCAAATATAATTTGATATGTATAGTTTATATGTATTTATGAAATACATATCTTTATACCTTTATTATCTTTCTATCTTTAAGTTCTGTAGAAATTCATCAAATTCTTAGATTTGCCCTCACTAGATTGAACTTTACCATTGATATTCGAATCAAGTATACTTTATAGATTTTATCTTCTTTGTATTCAATAAATTTCTGCAATTTGCGTTGGTATCAAAATCGATTCACCTTTTTAAAATTCGAAACCTTCATTCAAAATTTCAAAATAATAATTTAAAAACCACAAAAAATTATATACCTATACAAATTAGCTTTACGAGCTACAAAAATTTATTTGAAATCATACAAAGACAAAACAAAGCTCAATTCCATAAAAGCAAATTATTTAAAACTAACCTCTACAAAAAAACTGAGTGAGTAATGCGATTCTACAACATGAGCAGAATTTTAATCCATTACTCACTTGGCACAAATAACTCGATGCCCCTACAAAAAACTATAATAATAATAAAAATTAATTGATTTATAATCATTTCGATATGATATTTAAATTTATGAATCGTAAAATAAAATCATGGAAAATCAATAAACACAAAATACGACAAATATATTACAAAATTCTCCGTCATAAAACAACGCAAGGTTATTATGATCGAATGTATTTTATCAATTAAATGTTTAAAAGTGTTGGGCTAAAACTGATTCTTAGCCCACGTAGATGTAGTATGACCAAAATGCGTCGGAACATAGCATGCACACACAACAGTAAGTAAAGTTAAACTAAAAACACGCCGAAACACTAAATAATCACAACTAAAAGAATTTACACAACATCAAAATGATAAAAACAAAAGTAAAATAAAATGCAACAAAAGCAAGAAATACGACACGAAAATCAACGCAAACCTAATATAAACACATTAATGGCAATATGAGAAAGTAGGGATGGAAATTAGAAAGATTTCCACAAAATATCATCAGAAAATGAATTAAGAATAAAAATTATAATAAAATCGAACAGAAAACTAGAATTTTCTTTTAAAATGACGAAATCCATCATCGCCGCCCAGTCGCTAGTTCAAATTAACTAAAGAAAATAAAGAAATAGAATCCATCATGGGGGCGAAATTAAATCAATGCATGCACACATACTCTTATACCAAAATTAGACTATATATACATCGACGCATTTCAGTCACAAAAAACCCTATACTGAAGTTTTGGGTAAACCTAACTGGTGAATTATTAGCTCAATGCGCGTCTGTGTGCGCGTTGTATTGTGTGATGAATTTGTGTGCGCACACAGACGCGAGCAATGTAATTTTTTGGGTTGGGTTGTTGGTGTGTCGCGTCTGTGTGCGCTTTTCTTTTCTTTGTATTGGCTTGTGTGCGCACACAGACGCGAGCAAGAGGTATTTTTCAATTTATTGTCAATTAAGTTGTTGATTTTTTGATTTTAGGTTTTTGTGTGACTGTATTTGATGGCAATGGAAATCTTCTTTGTTTATTGAGTTTTATTTCGATTGGGTTTTTGATTAATTGAAATTTACAATGGCAACATCTAAAATCGATTATTGTTTTTCAGTATACAGTCACTACACCGTGCTGCAAGTCAGTAAAATAAATACACAGTCTAACTAACGGACGTAGGCAAGTGGGGCAGAAATACCCTAACGACACGGTGTCTAAAAGGGAAATTTCAAGTGTGTCCCTGCCATGCTGGCGATAGGTAAAACCAGTAACAACGGAACGTCAAACGACAAGTTTAATTTATGTAGGTCAGAAATTACACAGGACATTTTAGTTCAGTCGTGGTTCTAAAGATCTTATTATACAGCACTAAGGGCTCGGCATACTAGTATCCAGTGGGGTGAGCAACCTTTCATTTCTATGGTAATAGTAATAGACTTATAGAGC
>CAUHTR010005657.1:0-2500 GCA_959609185.1 Schmidtea polychroa | reverse complement strand
GCATCAGTTACACGTAAATATTTATTCCAATTAATGTGTATATTATAAGAAAATAAATAATACCATCATTAAAATCAAATGATGACGTCAAAAGTGTAACAACTTATCAAATTATTTCCTTTAATCTCCATTCTGAATTTATATCCAATTTTATCTGGAATTTTAGCACTTGTTCTTAAAAATGTCAAAACTTTGTTTTTAGACTAAGATCTTATTTTGAATTGCTTACCTTTTAAAATAGTAAAAAATTTTGATAAAAGGTAAATCATGTAATTGAGAATAAAATTATAGATTTGAATGAAAAATTTATTATAAAGTTTGACGTAAACAATTAGTACATTAACCCTTACTATATTTCTATGATTATTTTATGCCCCCAGCTATATTTATTTGTTTTCCTGGGTTTCATTATTTGCTCTGATGAGGTTACAAATTAATGAATTTTTTTCTACAACTTTTATGTTTCTTATGCATATTTCCTGTAATAAAAAATAATTATAAAAAATATAAAAATAAAAAAATTATAACTAAAAAACCGTTGGAGTTATTTTATGATTTTATGATTTTTATTTCTGGTAAAGGGTTAATAAAATTAATTGCTAACCATTTAGCATGACATTTGACAATAAATTTAAAGTTACGGATATCGCTAATTATTATCATTAACCCGAATTGGATTCTCTACAATTGAAGAAAATATTTTAATAATTGGATTTTTAACCGTTATTAGAGGCTTGTATTGAGAACTAATAGAATAAAATAAAATAAAATAAAATAAAATAAAATAAAATAAAATAAAATAAATAAATAAATAATAATAATAATAATAATAATAATAATAATAATAATAATAATAATAATAATAATAATAATAATAATAATAATAATAATAATAATAATAAATAATAATAATAATTCACACAAAGTAATTAAGAATTTAAAGTCAAAATAATACAAAATTGTATTGATAAAAGTTACATTTGTAACGTAGGTAGTCTGGTTGGATGAATTAGGCTGAAAATTTGTTAATTTAAGTCTTAAATCACCATTATTTTCGACACACAATCTCTTTATATTAAAAGGAATCCAAGTGGCTGAGTTCAGCTTCAACCATATAAAACCTTGAGAATGCGAAAGTGTTTTAGTAGCTGTCTCACGAACTTTTGATGGCGAAATTCAAATTTAAATGCACTATATACAAAATATTATAATTTCGGTCAATTTAGTTTTACTCCAGGTATAAAGTAATCGCCAAATGTTCTTTCCTAAAATAAGGATAAATTTTAAAATTCATTTAATCACGCGACATTTGCATTTTGAGCTCATTCGTAAATTATATAATACGAAAACCTATAAATCATAAATTGTCGTGTTAAATAAATTTTTAATTACATTTGTTCCTCTCATAAAATTCATGCCCATAAATTCAACGAAATCTGACCGGTATTCGTGACAGTTGCTATTAATTCAAGTGAACCAGTTTCGGTATTCATGATCACAAAATGTGCTATTCTAGCTGGTGCACAATCAAATGCTATTTGTGGATAAATAAACAAATCGAAGTTATTTTTATTTTTTTAAAACTTTTACATCCGAAAAACCACTATTTGTTCTTATTTTTTATTCTTAGGATAATGTCTCAGAAAATTGAATTAGTTAAATAGATTTGAAATATTTACTTACATTTTTAAACCTGACTACGAATTTGAGATGTAAAGACTTGCAAAATAAAGTTAATAAAAAATTCGCGATGCCAGTAACATTTTGAGACGTGACCAGCACCATTAAGAAAATATTTTTTATGTCAAATGCAATTTCTATATAATAAATAATATTCTGGATCTTCATAAAGCTAAATTACTACTACTTTAATGAAATTTCAAAAAACACTATTTTATTGATGTTTCTAGCATTTCTAGCATAAGTCTAGGAAATTGGACTAAAAAATAGTTTTGTTGAGGCTTCATTACTGTAATTCGTTAATTCAGTCAGTTCCATTGACTTTAACATAACCGAAGGGTCATTATTAATGATTTCTAAATCTTTATCAATTAACTTCGAATGTGAATGGCATGTATATCTGCTTCCATTTATTTTTCAAATTTGGGCATTAAAGTAATAACTATTATTATAGTGATCATTCTCAAATAGCTTCAATTTTTAAAATCCTTTATATTAACTATGTATGTGACACACAAATCTTGTGAGGGCTAATCAACTCACTTCCAATCATCTTATTTAGCTAAAATTGGTCGATGATAAATGTCGATGACAATGCGTTTTATTAAATTTTGGTACTACACACAGACACGCCTAAGTTGAGTTTACATCGCTATAACTTGAAATTTTGAAAAAAATTATGAATTTGAAAAGGATTTGAAACCGTAAGATTTCGTATATAAAAGTGTTAGACGCAATTAAATTCAAATCTTCTTCAAGCATTTATTTTTTATAACAACTTCAAAATTTGTGTCGTTTACTAGCGTATTTAAACACCGAG
>CAUHTR010005654.1:0-23230 GCA_959609185.1 Schmidtea polychroa | reverse complement strand
ATCTAGATTTTTTGTTATTTCAATTTTGATTATAAAAACAATATTGTTAATCTTTAAATTCTTATTTTTAACCATTTATTGAAATTTATAGATATATTTGGTTGTTTTAATATTCGATGCATTTTGCATTGATCAAAATTTTAAACTTTAATATTTTCTGAATAAAAATTATAAAATAAACTTTGAGGTTTGATTTTGTTATTGTATTTCTGCAAATAGAGCGTAATGAAGATTGTATTTAATCTTTGAGAATATTTATATTTATATTCATGTTGTCAAATTTATTAAATTGATATAAAGATTGAATATCATGCAGGCCCGTAACAAGGGTGGTGCGAGCGGTGCAGTCGCACATGGCGCACATTTGAAAGGAGCGCAAAATCGGGATGTAATTTTTTTTAGTGTTACCAAAAAATATGAATAATTAAAATAATTATCATATGTCATGCACGAAAAACAATTCTAGCTAGCCTATCTTATCTTGACCACTACTGGTTGGACTGGTTCATTAGCGTGCATTAGGTGTGTATTTTGTAAAATCGCCACCCTGACATTATTATGCAAATCGCAGTGACCATATTGTTCTCGTCTGCCTTTGGAAAAAAACAACAAATCATTGAAAAGAAAATGTTTAAATCTTTCATTTTTTAATTTTTAAATGCGATAATTGATAAATAAAATAATATTATTAATTTAAAATAAAATAGATTAATTTAAAAAAATGGATTTAAACAAAATGGGTATTACGAAGAAACAATCTGGTGCAACGTTTAAAAAATTGAGAAAGTTGCGTGAGGAAGAACACAAAAACAAATGGGAAAATGTGAACATTACTACCTAGCTGGAGATGAATAAATATTAAATAGTTAACAATCGTAACATGGACATTATATTATAGACATTTTATAGTAGGCTTGTTTAGAATTCGCGTACTGGAGGGCGCCAGATATATGAACCGCACAGGGCGCAATAATGCCTTGTTACGGCCCTGATATCAGGAATTCCAATTATTTACATATTCAGAATTAAAGTGTTCATGAATTTTGAAAGCCCATAATGGCTTCTGTTTTGCTACTAGTTTCTATTAGAGGTATTTCATAGTTAACATTCGATATTTGATTAGAGTTATTGCCTCCCCCGGCTATATATGTTTTTTGGCAGATAAACCTTTTCTAAAATAATAATTTTTTTTAATTATCAAAATAAATGTTTATTATTTTAACCATTAATCAATTTATATTTTCAATTTCTTTTATATTCATTTGTCACTTTGATTATATTTAAATATTTATATTTATTTGATAAATAAATAAAAATATTAATTTACTGTCTAATGTAATATTTTCATTTATTTATAAACCAATAAATATTCAATTTTTTGCTATTTTTCCTCAAAACTGTTAAATAAAAATAAATTTAAATTTAAACTTTAAATTATTTATTTTATTAAAGTTATATTGTTGACAAAAAATTTATCTAAATAATCTAACATTATTATTTTATAAAATTATTTTAAATAAATTATAATACTTATTTATAATAATAATATATTTATTATAAAATAGAAATAGTTAGAACGAATATAATACTTAACAAACACTATTTGGACATGAGATATTATCATGTGTTACGGCTATAAAAATGAGTATCTATTACAAATCATGTTAAAAATAAAGTATATTTATTTATTAAAATTCATACATTTTGTGATTCTTTATTTAAAAACTTTATTCATTGTCAGGAATTATTTACAAAAACATTTAAAGCCTACCAAATTCAGAAAAAATAAAAGTACTTCCGAATCTTAGTAAAAACAAATACTTCATAAATTTCCAATTTAACTATTTATACAAAATGTCACTGAATTTATAAATGCTAAAAATTATGATTTTAAATGACATTTATTCTAGAATGCTGGCAAATGCGCATTATTTTATGTCAAATGACACTTCGACTTTATAAACGACAGAGATTGTCTGCAAAATAATAAACAAATTTTCATGTTTTCCATGTTAGATTTCATATATTTTCTTGGATCGATAGATCAATAAATTGAATGCAACCACAAATTAAAAAATACAAAAAAAGTGAGTTTGTTATATTCTAGATTAATTTCATTGGATAATTATTTAATTTATTAAATTATTAGTGGGAAACACTTGAAAAGGACGGTGTTGTCAATTTGTGTTAGATAACAAAAAATATGTTGATTTATAGTCTAAAATGAGGTTAAGAAAATAAATGTTTTATTAGAAAATTATTTAGATACATGAAAATTGAATACAATTTTTTCCGACGGTAATCTTTTAGGTTCTAACTCTGCCCTACTAGTTTATATATTTATTTATATTCAATTTAACGGAAAAAATAAAAATATATTATTAAGCTTTCTACAACCCCCCCCCCCCCATCAAATTAATAAATAAGTCGGTCTTATAGAAAATACACGAACACAACTAGAAAATTAAGGATATCTGAATAAGCAGGGAAATTAGTTTCCAAGTTCTAAATATTATAAGAGAATTCCAACATAATTTGATCTAGTCCAGGCCACCCTTGGAACGTCACATTTGACAAATTTACCATTCTAAATCATAAATTATCATTTACAGTGAATTAAACGTACTAATGAAGTAAATTTTATGCATTTTTTATACGATCAGTTCTATTGGTCATCCGTGACTCTTAATTTGGTAATGAACAACAATTTTCAGATCAAAATGAGTAGGAAAATTTATAATAATTCAGTTGTTTAAATGAAATTATTTTACATAAAATATCAAATATCGCTTTTTATATGGTTGAAAGAGTGGTAAATATTACCTATTTAATAATGCCATGAGACAACTAAGAGTCGATTACGTCCTCCTTGGAAAAGAGGCCACAATCATTATAATTATAAATAAATTTAAAAAAAGGTATGTAATTATTTAAAAACAAATTAAATTACTAGTTGCCTTACATCAGGGGTGGCCAACCTTTTTGGTAAAAGGGCCATTACAATATTTTTGAATAATGCGGCGGGCCGCAGGTTTGAAAGGCGTAAATTTTTAACTAATGCATCTGTGCTAATTCCAACTAAGGAACAGGAGAAGCGCAGTAATAGCCCGTAGTGGGGTCTGAGACAACCGCTAAAAAAACAATAAAGCATTTGCGTGCATGTTAAATAAATTATGCTTCTTAGGTACAGGATAAACTGGCACTATTTATACTTGATAGCCCTGATTATAAAGCATAATGAATCGGGCAAATTTTCAAAATGTAGCATACAAAACTAATTGGTTAAAATAGATAAAAATATGAAATAAACAATAAATTTTGTTCAATATTTACCGGCGGCCCATTATTACATTTTTTACTACAGTTCGTAAAGCTACCAACTTTAAAAAAGAAAAGAAAGAGATATTTAAAACTTTACATTCAAAAAACATAAAAAGCTATCTGACTGCAGCTCAACAAGCTCCATTTGAAAATCTATCGACACATTTACCTTTTTAATTTATTGGTTAGGTTTCGTTTTTTTGATAAAAATTTTTATAGTTTGTATTGTAATTATTAACTATATATTCTTTGTGTTGCATTTATTACATTTTTTGTATTATATCGTATTTTAAAAAGTTTTTATTATATTTTCAAAATATTAAAGCATGCGGGCCGCCAATTGATGACCCGCGGGCCGCCGGTTGGCCACTCCTGCCTTACATAATGTAAAATTGTCTTAATCCGATTTATTTATTAAAGCGAACTGTTATAAACTGTTATAAATTATATCATGGACAGACAGTTGGTCATTTAAAAGTTATATTACATTTTAAAAAATTACATTTTTAAGTTATTTAAAATTTAAAATTTTAAAATTTATAATGAATTTCAGGACATTTATAATTTATTTTCAAAAAGGTAAAATTTAATAAATTTTTATTTAAATAGAGATTTTCAATGTCTCATAAAATGCTTTCGTTCACTAATAATTCCGTAAAAACAATTTTGTGTGATTATAATAATTTTCTTACGTTCCGTGACTTTGATCAATCTTTTTTATCAATTTTAGTGTAGTTAATAATATTTAACTATAATTAATATATTTTAAATGTAAATTACGTTTCCAAAGCCTTTCTTCTACATTTTTTTATAATTTCCGGTAATCTATCATTAACCAGTTTTAAATTGAAATTTTATTAAATAAATTATATTTTATATTCTTTCTCTTTACTACTCTGCTACTCAAGGAAGCGTGTAATGTGATAAAGTGCTTAAAATATTCTCAAATTGCATATCTTTATAATGAAAAACGTCCGTAATAAGTGATTGTGTTCATAAGTTTTGTCCCCCTTCTAACCAATTAGAAACATTATTAGGATTTTGTTTAAAAATAACGCTATTTTCAACAATTTATGAACTCTTTGTTGACCTGGCAGTGTTTTTTTCACAGTAATTGATTTTCTTATATCTCAAATGCGTAGCTGATTGCAATATTAAAATCTCTCCTTGGATGTTGTCGAATTTTAATTTCATTTCCGCACCAGCACAATAAATATCGGCTAAATCCTAAACTTTTCTGAAATTCTGTTTAACGGCTGTATCAAAGATCTGTCTAGCATCTTCAATTTTTTCGTGCTTCATATACATAAAGGATAATTGCTTCCAAATTTCACTCAAACGTCCACCACTAACTCTGTCTACTTCAATTATTGCAATATGTTCTTGCTTAACCTAATATTTCTGATTTTTTCCATATATAAAATAATTATATTTTGTTTTAAACATTAGTTTGTGTTTAAAACAAGGGAATTCTCACCGTATGTGATAATATGGGTATGCCTTCGAGTTAATGGAAGGCGCTTCATGAGACAAAGATTTGATGTAGTCGATCCAAGAGCTTATCAAGGGACACTTACCAACATATTACTCTAGAAGCTATATTTGGTGACAAAATTGAGTTTTATTCCATACTTGTTGTTAACAATGAATTCCTTGCAGTAGAAGACAATGTGCACAATTAACGATAGGGCAGCTCAGAGTGTCGATTTTATCATGATTGAAAATCAATGGCATTGAACAGAAAACTTCCAACCTTAGAAGATTCTTGGAGATTTTCTGAAGAAACATGTCTTTTGATTTTCAATAATGTCATCAGTAGGTTGAGTAACTGCCATATTTAAAGCCGACAGTAGCCAAAAAAGTTTAAAATATTTCTATATTTACCATGAAACCTTTGAACTATTCTTTTGCTCTTATTTTTAAATGCTATTGAAATTTATATTAATTTATTTTTATTATCATTATTATTATTATTATTATTATTATTATTATTATTATTATTATTATTATTATTATTATTATTATTATTATTATTATTATTATTATTATTATTATTATTATTATTATTATTATTATTATTATTATTATTATTATTATTATTATTATTATTATTATTATTATTATTATTATTATTATTATTATTATTATTATTATTATTATTATTATTATTATTATTATTATTATTATTGTAATTTATCAAAAAAGTGGTTTTGGGTACTTACGAGCCTTTGATAGTTTTCCATTGAGAAGGATCTTTGAATGATTTTCCCGTTTTGTAACCCCATTCATTTGGATCTGTATAAATGAAATAACAGTGTCCTGAAAGGATCATTCAAACCTGCTCCATTCAACCGATCAAAAGCAAATATCAGTAATCCAAAAACCAATTCAAAAATTTTAGCAAAATCGTTCATGTTTGATGAATTGTTTAAACAAACCGATTTATATAAATTAATGAAAACTGATGCAATTGGCCAGCTTCACATCCAGTTATTTGATATGTATAATATGTAGATTTCATTCAGAATTTTAATTGCCTTTGAAATTTGTTTCTATATTCGATAACAAATATTTTTATGGGCCATGTAGTTGTTAGGGGGTGCCGAATTTTATTTTTGGAATACATTTTAAAATTAATAAAATTTTACTAATTCAAAAATAAATTAATAATTTAAATTCAATATTGCAAATTAATAATTAAAAAATTTTTAAAAAAATCGTTACATTAAAAATTATATTTTCAACCAATTTTTTTGGTTATGTATTAACCTTTCATGAGTTTTCTTTAATATATTTTTTTAATATATTTTTTTTGACAATTTCAACCAATCAAAATAAATTATTTTCAGCAAAGTTTTAAAGTGATTCATATTTATTCTAATATATTTTGGTATTGTTTATTTTATTTTGAACTGCATTTAATTCTATTTATTTTAATTCCTTTGCTCCTTTTCTCATTCACTACTAAAAGTGTATGTAAACATTTTGTTATTAGTTACTGTGACTAACAAGCTGCTTGCGGACCTTTATATAAATCCACAGCCCACTCAGTTAGGATATATTCTAAAATTTACATTTATTAAACTTTTATTAATATAAAATATTTTCTAAATCAAATTCTAAATTTGATTATTTGATAGTTTGTATCTTTAATGCCAAGTGAAGGGGGTCATCGAGGGGTGCACATTGGAATAAAAAATTTCAAAATTACTATTAGATCAATTGAAAAAGGCGACTCTAAACTTCAAATTAAGAAAAAATTCTAAAAATGATTAAGATATTTGAAATCCTTTACTATATTTTAAATCAATTCAAATACGGTTTAATTACAACATTTTTATGAATGTATTTTAATTTTATAATAATAATCCCTGATATATTGTTTCTAAAAAAACTGTTTGCAGAATGGTCATATAATTGAGTCTGGTCACAAATTTGCTTGTTTCGAGGTCGGATGGGTTGACTTCCTGATATGGTATTAATCTCAAAACTAGTCTGCCAAGAGTAGTGGGATCATAAATTTCTTTAAAAATTTAATTTTATTAAATTATTCAGTTGAAAATTTAAAAACTTTATTCAAAATTATACAAGAAATTTTTAATTAAAATATATTATTAAATATATTCGTTTAAAACAAACATCACATGTCAAAATCACACAAATATTTAAAATACATTTCAGACACAATTATTCACATCATTTTGCACATTATCCACACTACTCTTACTACTTATGGTGCTCACTAATACTAATCAATCCCATCAGTTAACAATGATTAAGAACTCAACTAAAAAATGACAGTTATTTATTCCTATGTATGTGGCATTGAACCAATGACATTTAAATTGTTGAACAAGTTCCAGCACGATTTAAATAGCATTTGAAATCCACAAATAAATAAAAACACGATTTGGAAAAATTTTTTAAATCAGAATACACAGCAGCTTACGCAACATATTATTACTATTATTATTATTATTATTATTATTATTATTATTATTATTATTATTATTATTATTATTATTATTATTATTATTATTACTATTATTATTATTATTATTATTATTATTATTATTATTATTATTATTATTATTATTATTATTATTATGATAAAATGAATAAATCCAATATTTTGTTTTATAAAGTACAGCTTTATTTGATGAAGTTCGAGTGAGAAATCCAGGGAGAAATATGCTTAATGGAATTCCTAGCATCATAATTGAGTTTATTATAACTCATGGAATTGGTCAGTCCGATACAGATGTAAATATCATTTGATATCTAAATAGTAGTAATAATGAAGTAAAAAAGAGATTCTAAAAATTTACAATTGATTTGAAAATTTAACAGAATCTGTACAAAAATACAAACATCTTAATTTTTGTCATATATAAACAGGTACATAAAGCCTGAAACAATTTACTAAAGTGAGATCAATGCAAAACGACCAAGTGCACGTTTATAGCAATTTTCTTTTGTTCATTTTGTCAGAATTATGTTGTAATGTTCATAATATATCTATTTGCAATTGAGCCATACACAATCTTTAGGTCTAATATAACAGTTCGCGCTCTATTTCGCATCATTTGTTTGAGCAAATATAATTTTATTGCGATAAGTTGTTTGAAGTTATAAATTAATTAAAATATAAAAATTTTTATAATTTCTGAATTTCACTTGATTAAAATTTTTTTGTATTATAACAAATTAATACAGCTTTAGAAAGGATTAAAGTTATATAAAAATGTATATGAACATTGTACATTCTTACCGCCCTCATTCCCTTTTAAAGATGAATTTTTGAGAGATTCAATGATGAAGTTTAATTTAATAATAACAACAACAATAATAATAATAATAATAATAATAATAATAATAATAATAATAATAATAATAATAATAATAATAATAATAATAATAATAATAATAATAATATAAACATTACAAGCTTTGTGATACCCAGTGCAAATCCCAATAGTAGACTAGTTTCGAGCTTTTGGCTCTCAATAGTACTTTGCAAGAGACGCGAAGATTTCTCTTCGCGCCAGGTAAGTATACAATATTGCTGATTCAACTCTATTGCATACTTAAGCTGCTACACTGGAAATCACATCACTTGCAAATTAGCTAAATCACAGAAAACAAATATCTGCAAACTTGTAAACATGGAGTATGGAAAATGATATCCGCCTCTGGAGACACCATCATACGCAGAAATTGTTTACAAGTGCATCCGTCAACATTTAGCATTTTTAACTTGTTATGGAGTAAAATATTTTTTTACGGATGTCTAACATTAAAATAATATAAACATTACAAGCTTTCCAGTATAGCAGGTAAAGTATGCAATGGAGTTGAATCAGCAATATTGTATACTTACCTGGTGCGAAGAGAAATCTTCGCATCTTCTGCATAGTACTGATTAGAGCCAAAAGCTCGAAACTAGTCTACTATTGGGATTTGCACTGGGTATCACAAAGCTTGTAATGTTTATATTATTTTAATGTGAGACATCCGTAAAAAAATATTTTACTCCATAATAATAATAATAATAATAATAATAATAATAATAATAATAATAATAAATTTGATAATGTTTTTCGTCATATATATATATATATATATATATATATATATATATATATATATATATATATATATATATATATATATATATATATATATATATATATATTACATGGTATTTATGTCAACAGTAAATACTCATATGAATTGACATTTGTAGCTAAAATTTCATTTATTTTCAGGTGTCTTAATTTTTTGCACATTAGTTTGCTTAAATTTTAGATACCAGAACACTAAATGGTTTCCAAAATTTAAGTTTCCAAATTTAAGTCTTTTCAATTAAAACTTAAATAAATAGTGGAAATTGCTAATAATACACATAATTATTTAATCTGTAAGTCAAAAAACATTTTGAAAAAAGAAGTCCAAAAACCCTTAATCAGTAGAAAAAACAGAAAGAGGTTAGGGGTTTGGCTGTGAGTGTCAGAGGAAGGTGTTCTACTATAGGATATGGGTTATATTATAACGGCTCGGAATATCAAATGAATGTTATTAGAAGATCAAGTTGCCAATCAATCAACTGCAAAACGTGTAATTATAAAGGAAATTGGACGTTGAATGTCTATGATGGAAAGTATTATTTAAAAAGGACTACTACTTCGTGTTTAACAGATTCTAAGAGAAATGTTAGTGAAATCTTTCCAGTGTCACTTCCATTCAGCGTGATAGATGTAGCTTGCACAAATTATAAATGCGAAAAATATAAATATGACAGATATCCTTTGGTAAACAGTAAATATCTTGGTAGCTGCGGTGATTATTTATGTAAAATTTGCAAAACCTGCTCCAGTTGGACGACTATTATGTATCCATACTATTCCTTACAAAGATACACTGAATCTTGCCCAGCAATCGAGAGAATAAATATGGAAGACTTTTTTTTAATACCAAGTTCGTCAGTTTTTGGCTACAATATAAATATGTTTTGGAATGGATCTCGGATATTTGCGGCCTGTATAAGTTGCTTCGCGTTTGTTGCTCTTATCATAATTTTATCAGTTTGCTTTTGCAGAAAGCCTTGATTGCCATTCCAGCCTCAGATTCTTCACTCACTAATTCTTCAACTTCATTCGCACTTACATTATTGCATCATTCCTGAACGTTGACGCATTTTCATTTTATGTAAATTTGATGTCAAGCTTAATGTTATTCTTTATATTCATTTAAACAAAAATAAATTAAATGAAAATTAATTAATTGTTTGATGTCGTCTTTAAAATAGAGCAAAGAGATATTTTCTAATTTCCGATGCGTCACTTTTGGTATATTGTGACGAAAAGAAAAATTTATTTGTCTGGATAGTGTAAGACATAAATTATTGCTATAAACAAATCAGTATGTTCGGTCGAGTATGTAAAATAACTTAGTACTCACTGTTATATAAGAAAATTCGTGAGTATCAACAAAAAAATATAAAGATAAAAACACCAAATAAACAATATTAATTAAGAGAAACACAGCAGAAAATAAAAACACTGAAATTAAATAAAATCTCACAAATGCAAGAAGTATTGCAAGAAAATTAACTCAAACATAACAGAGAAACATAAAAAATTACAAAAACAGACTCGAATGACATCGAAAGATAGTAAAATACTAAATTCTAGAAGAAATTCCAGAACAATTCATAAAAAAATGGCGACATCCAAAAAAAAATTTGAAATTAACTTTAATTTAATATAGAATGTTCTGGAATTTCCCAAATCCATCATGGAGGCAACTTTAACAGAAAATAATTAAAAAATAAAAATTGTAAAATAAAAATAAAAATTATGGCACTAAAATTGCCAATAAAATCATCAAAAATAGAAAATAGAAAATTCTAGAATAAAAAGAATCCGAGTTTGTTTTAATGCATCAACACATACACGTGTACTTGCACACACAAATAGGTATATATACCAACGCATTTTAGTCACAAAAACACTCTTTACACCTAAATCCACAATATAAGAGTTTCGATAATCTAAAAAAAAATCGATAAAATTATATTATAGCAACACACAAATTTACCTGTGTGCAAAAATTTAATGTTCCGAATGTTAAAAGTTTTATTATAGGAATTGAGAAAGTGACAGAAAAATAATTTTACATACAAACACAGGACACATAATATAAAATACACGCAAATTTAATATAGCTTTTTTTGTTCCGAAAGTAGAGAGTCATTAACATACTGTTAACATATCATTAATTTAAAATTATTAAAATTCATGGCTGAAAAAAATTTGGATTTTGAATCTGACAACTCAACTTTGAGTTTTCGAGAAATGGACGACAAAACATCGTAAGATCTATTTATAAAATATTTTTGAAGTTAATATTTCTTTAGATTTTCAGATATTTCTTTGTAGACATTTCCATTTTGCGAAGGTGAAGATCTGACAATGTAAGAATTTTTTTATTTAATTACAAATAATTAAAATATTTTACAGCATATCAGATATTTCTAGTCAAACGCCTTTGTGTGAAGATATTCAACAAGTTCCATCGACATCTTTGGAATTGAAGAAAAAAATTCGAAAATCGTAAATTTTAATAACTTATTTTAAAAAAATAATATTTTCAAAGAATTTCAGAAAATGACAAAATCCGTCTCATCAATGCATATGAAAATGGAGAAAATTATAAAGATTTTGGAAGATTACTGGGAATCTCCAAAAAATCGATTGGAACCATTATTACTTAAAAAAATAAATGTTTTTGGTGATTATTTTATTTCTTTTTAGTTAAAAATATATATAACTTACATTTTATTGAAATAATTCCAAATTCATAACATATCATAAAATACCTAAAAAAGCACCTGAAATTTAATTATCAATATATTATAAATATATTATAAATGCTGATTACAAGTAATATTTAAGAGCTTGAATAATGATCTCATAATTATATGAAATCAAAATTCAAGCCTTAAAATATACTTAAATTTAAAAAAACTTACTTCTAAAACCATAAATAAAATTGAATTGAGAATGAAAAAATGAAATAAACATTCTCATAAATGGTGAGTCATCGATAGATGAACACACCAACATGTATTATAGAGACTTTTAACATGTGGAAACGGGTGTACACTGGAGAGACTTCCCGTCATCTCTGTATTCGAGCTCGAGAACAATGTAGACTGAAGGCTTTGACCCATATTAGTGAGCACAATAAGGGCTGTAAGATTAAAATAGGTATGTCTGATTTTAAAATTTTATTATAAAATTTCGATAATTATTGGGAACGTGTGATTTGTGAGGCGTTGTTGATAAAGTCATTGAATCCAAAAATTAATGTGCAGAATGCAGTGAATACTCGTATTTTAAATGTTTTTAAATAATTTTTTTCTTGTATATTGTATGTATTGATTGTTGTGTCAAATTAAAAAATAATTAATAAAATTTTTTAAATTATTAAATTAAATTTTGAATGTTTAAAATTTTTAAAAATAATATATTAATTTAATTCTAATTTTTAAAAATAATTAAATGTTTTTAATAATTAAAAAAGTTTTTATATAATTAATAAATTAGTTTAAAATCCTTAATTTACATAGTTATTATATCCCACCTGATGATGACAGGAAAACTGTCGAAATATATCGTGAAAAGAATGTTTGATTGGCGCTATCTTTTAATTAAATCATTGCCATGTATGTTTAATTATTTATATCAAAATATTGCATATATTTATATATTAATAATTAAAAATATAATTAGTATGATATTTTATAAAAAAAGATACACCGCATAATCACAAATTACATTGTCTGCGGTAATGCCCAGTACTTATTTTATTCATATTCTCGTCTTTCTTCCTGTAACGTACGGCACACTTTCTGTATGGAACAGTTTTCTTTTCTGTATCTGGTTCGAACTCCGAAAAGTGCTTTTCAATTAGTTGTAGTGACCCATGTTGACATCTAGGACGACCAGAAACTTTTTTTTAAAAATATATTATATTTCTTAACCATTTTCCCTACCAAACATTTTCGAAATTTCAAATGCTTATTTTATCCTCCGTTTTTCTGGTTTAATAGAAAGGCATTCCACACTGATATATCCAATAAATATAAAAAATATCTTTATTAATATTTCCACCTCCTCCCTCCAACTTTTCTGGTTTTTGGATAATCGTGTGGATGCTGATCCAATCGATTAACACCTCCAATACTTTCAGTATAATTTAATATGCCTTTATCAAATTTGTCCGTAATTTTTATTTCAGCATTATGAATGGTTCGTGAAGTCCTTGTCCTTCCATTTCATCATCATATCTTTTCCTCTTTAATATGACATTGTTTCGCGCTTTTTTTATTTTTTTCCTTTGAAGTTCTACCCGAACCTTTTTCTATTGGAACTCATTGTTTAACATATATCAGTGTTTTTGGTTTTACCAAGTAATCAACTAACTGAGGAGATGTATAAATATTATTCATTGTCAAACAATAACATGTACCAAAAGAATTATCAATGATATAGGAATTTCTTTATAAGTATTATTTATAAATGTACATTTACCAATATAAAATATAAATAGTCACTCTATGATTCACATAGGAGATATAATTTTATTGAAAAACGAGCTTTTTTGATGGTATATATTGAACCCAAACAAGGTGACCTTTGAACTTCAATAGACTTTCATCAATGTTGATGCCTCTTTCTGGGATATATATATATATATATATATATATATATATATATATATATATATATATATATATATATATATATATATATATATATATATATATTGTAATGTACAGTTATTTTTGTTAATATTTTATTGTTCACAATTAGGAATTGTGAATACTAAAATATAAAATGCCACCATCTGGGAAATCCAGATTTTCAAGAAAACTATATAGCGATAATTTGCTATAGTAAATTATCGCTATAGTAAATTGAAAAAATTAAAAAAAAAGAAATCAATAACCAATTAAAGAGTTTAAAGATATTAAAGCTAAATTAGCAGAATAAACAATTTAAGATTATATCAAGGATATATCAGAAAATCATTCGTTGGATTCTTATCAAAGAAAGGGGAACAAACAATCTTAACAACTATTATATTGGTATAATATCGGAGAGGTAAGACGATTACGAAACGGAAGAAAAGAGGTCTGGAGACTGATAGAGATTCACAATAACGAATATAATTTTTATTCTAAATACATTCTTGTGCAATACAATCTAAAAAGTAAATTAAAGGAAGTTAAAGAAAAGAAATTGAGGGACCGGCAGAGATTATTATTAAAACTACTGACTTTGGTCCAAAAATAAATTACTCAAAAGATTGATTAGAAAAACAACTCGAAATTACAGCAGAAATATTACAAAAGAAATACTCCATATACCACTTTTCTATTCTGACAGTATTACGGAATCCCCAGTAGCCAAGGTTCTTAATTTTGTTTAAATAAACGTTTTGGTACAATATATTATTGTTTATTATTATTTTTATTTTATTTGCTATTGTCGTACAAACAAACTCAACACGCACCTCGACTGTCCCGCCACAAGTTTTAACGGAGACTCTTTCGGGCTCATCAAATTTCTATAACAATAACAATATAATATAACAGTTTCATACCACACACAAATATAATAAGAACGTAATATAACATATATATATATATATATATATATATATATATTATTCAGTCAGACTTGGGCTAATTACTTACTACCCTGGTAAGGGGAAGGGGCTTCGTAAGAATTTTAAAATTTCGGTGTCTACATCGAAAATCAAATTTGAGAATAAAAAGTTCGTGAAGTATAGTATCATAACATAAATAACATAATGCTTACTAATATTTCAAAGTTTCGCAAAGTAAGTCTCACAAAAATGAATTTGGCATACACCCGTTTCCACATGTTAAAAGTCTCTATAATACATGTTGGTGTGTTCATCTATCGATGACTCACCATTTATGAGAATGTTTATTTCATTTTTTCATTCTCAATTCAATTTTATTTATGGTTTTAGAAGTAAGTTTTTTTAAATTTAAGTATATTTTAAGGCTTGAATTTTGATTTCATATAATTATGAGATCATTATTCAAGCTCTTAAATATTACTTGTAATCAGCATTTATAATATATTTATAATATATTGATAATTAAATTTCAGGTGCTTTTTTAGGTATTTTATGATATGTTATGAATTTGGAATTATTTCAATAAAATGTAAGTTATATATATTTTTAACTAAAAAGAAATAAAATAATCACCAAAAACATTTATTTTTTTAAGTAATAATGGTTCCAATCGATTTTTTGGAGATTCCCAGTAATCTTCCAAAATCTTTATAATTTTCTCCATTTTCATATGCATTGATGAGACGGATTTTGTCATTTTCTGAAATTCTTTGAAAATATTATTTTTTTAAAATAAGTTATTAAAATTTACGATTTTCGAATTTTTTTCTTCAATTCCAAAGATGTCGATGGAACTTGTTGAATATCTTCACACAAAGGCGTTTGACTAGAAATATCTGATATGCTGTAAAATATTTTAATTATTTGTAATTAAATAAAAAAATTCTTACATTGTCAGATCTTCACCTTCGCAAAATGGAAATGTCTACAAAGAAATATCTGAAAATCTAAAGAAATATTAACTTCAAAAATATTTTATAAATAGATCTTACGATGTTTTGTCGTCCATTTCTCGAAAACTCAAAGTTGAGTTGTCAGATTCAAAATCCAAATTTTTTTCAGCCATGAATTTTAATAATTTTAAATTAATGATATGTTAACAGTATGTTAATGACTCTCTACTTTCGGAACAAAAAAAGCTATATTAAATTTGCGTGTATTTTATATTATGTGTCCTGTGTTTGTATGTAAAATTATTTTTCTGTCACTTTCTCAATTCCTATAATAAAACTTTTAACATTCGGAACATTAAATTTTTGCACACAGGTAAGTTTGTGTGTTGCTATAATATAATTTTATCGATTTTTTTTTAGATTATCGAAACTCTTATATTGTGGATTTAGGTGTATGTGGCATTACACCCATCACATGTAAACTGATAAACGAGATCGGAACACAATTCGACCGGAGTTTTTGACTTATTAATAAACTTATTAATTTTATTAATTTATTATTTATACACCCTTTTCTGTGGTGAAAAAAAATTTCTTATACGCCTAGCACTTAATGAAACCTGAGAAATAATTATAAATTTTAAACTGAGATATAATATTTTATTAACAGTTTTAGTATCTAAATTATGAAATTAACCCCTATTCATAGCGGGAGTCGCTATAAACAACATAATATTATTTTCTAACTATATAATTTACTTATTTTACAACATAAAAAAATTCGATAGTTTTTTGTCAGAAAATCCAAATGTAATCCGTGCCTAAAGTGGTTAACAGGGCTTTGAATAATAATTTTAAATGGGTTTAAGATTGCAAAATCTAAATTCTTGGAGAATATTATCAATCGAATCCATCTTTTTCTTATATTTTTACTATAAAGCAAAGGATGCTACTGAATCGAATTACATGCCATTTTGAAAGGAAAAGTTTCTTTTGCATTTTAAAGTGATCCTTGTTATCAAAAGTGTGAACAAATTATTTGGAAGAATAAATTTACTTATTAATAAATGTTAGACAAAATGTCCGTGGAACCTTTGAACATTTCTAATAGGAAGATGTTTCTTGCTTGCTGCTCATCATAAATACAAGTAAATTCATGGGCTTCCGTGAGAATCCAACTTTTCAGATTGCAAAATCCTTTATTCACCATCTCTCCAGATTACCGCCAAATTTACAATTATTTATAACCAATGTCTAGAAATCTGATAATAGCAGTCACTTATTCAATATCAATCTTATTAAATTTCGCACGAAATCAAATTTATTATAATAAATATTTTATTTTGACAAAGTGCTTATTTTCAGTCGACAATCAAGTAATATGCAGATTCCTACAAACACTCACAGCCTAACCCCTAACCTCTTTCTGTTTTTTCTACTGATTAAGGGTTTTTGGACTTCTTTTTTCAAAATGTTTTTTGACTTACAGATTAAATAATTATGTGTATTATTAGCAATTTCCACTATTTATTTAAGTTTTAATTGAAAAGACTTAAATTTGGAAACTTAAATTTTGGAAACCATTTAGTGTTCTGGTATCTAAAATTTAAGCAAACTAATGTGCAAAAAATTAAGACACCTGAAAATAAATGAAATTTTAGCTACAAATGTCAATTCATATGAGTATTTACTGTTGACATAAATACCATGTAATATATATATATATATATATATATATATATATATATATATATATGACGAAAAACATTATCAAATTTATTATTATTATTATTATTATTATTATTATTATTATTATTATTATTATGGAGTAAAATATTTTTTTACGGATGTCTCACAGTAAAATAATATAAACATTACAAGCTTTGTGATACCCAGTGCAAATCCCAATAGTAGACTAGTTTCGAGCTTTTGGCTCTAATCAGTACTATGCAGAAGATGCGAAGATTTCTCTTCGCACCAGGTAAGTATACAATATTGCTGATTCAACTCCATTGCATACTTTACCTGCTATACTGGAAAGCTTGTAATGTTTATATTATTTTAATGTTAGACATCCGTAAAAAAATATTTTACTCCATAACAAGTTAAAAATGCTAAATGTTGACGGATGCACTTGTAAACAATTTCTGCGTATGACGGTGTCTCCAGAGGCGGATATCATTTTCCATACTCCATGTTTACAAGTTTGCAGATATTTGTTTTCTGTGATTTAGCTAATTTGCAAGTGATGTGATTTCCAGTGTAGCAGCTTAAGTATGCAATAGAGTTGAATCAGCAATATTGTATACTTACCTGGCGCGAAGAGAAATCTTCGCGTCTCTTGCAAAGTACTATTGAGAGCCAAAAGCTCGAAACTAGTCTACTATTGGGATTTGCACTGGGTATCACAAAGCTTGTAATGTTTATATTATTATTATTATTATTATTATTATTATTATTATTATTATTATTATTATTATTATTATTATTATTATTATTATTATTATTATTATTATTATTATTATTGTTGTTGTTATTATTAAATTAAACTTCATCATTGAATCTCTCAAAAATTCATCTTTAAAAGGGAATGAGGGCGGTAAGAATGTACAATGTTCATATACATTTTTATATAACTTTAATCCTTTCTAAAGCTGTATTAATTTGTTATAATACAAAAAAATTTTAATCAAGTGAAATTCAGAAATTATAAAAATTTTTATATTTTAATTAATTTATAACTTCAAACAACTTATCGCAATAAAATTATATTTGCTCAAACAAATGATGCGAAATAGAGCGCGAACTGTTATATTAGACCTAAAGATTGTGTATGGCTCAATTGCAAATAGATATATTATGAACATTACAACATAATTCTGACAAAATGAACAAAAGAAAATTGCTATAAACGTGCACTTGGTCGTTTTGCATTGATCTCACTTTAGTAAATTGTTTCAGGCTTTATGTACCTGTTTATATATGACAAAAATTAAGATGTTTGTATTTTTGTACAGATTCTGTTAAATTTTCAAATCAATTGTAAATTTTTAGAATCTCTTTTTTACTTCATTATTACTACTATTTAGATATCAAATGATATTTACATCTGTATCGGACTGACCAATTCCATGAGTTATAATAAACTCAATTATGATGCTAGGAATTCCATTAAGCATATTTCTCCCTGGATTTCTCACTCGAACTTCATCAAATAAAGCTGTACTTTATAAAACAAAATATTGGATTTATTCATTTTATCATAATAATAATAATAATAATAATAATAATAATAATAATAATAATAATAATAATAATAATAATAATAATAGTAATAATAATAATAATAATAATAATAATAATAATAATAATAATAATAATAATAATAATAATAATAATAATAATAGTAATAATATGTTGCGTAAGCTGCTGTGTATTCTGATTTAAAAAATTTTTCCAAATCGTGTTTTTATTTATTTGTGGATTTCAAATGCTATTTAAATCGTGCTGGAACTTGTTCAACAATTTAAATGTCATTGGTTCAATGCCACATACATAGGAATAAATAACTGTCATTTTTTAGTTGAGTTCTTAATCATTGTTAACTGATGGGATTGATTAGTATTAGTGAGCACCATAAGTAGTAAGAGTAGTGTGGATAATGTGCAAAATGATGTGAATAATTGTGTCTGAAATGTATTTTAAATATTTGTGTGATTTTGACATGTGATGTTTGTTTTAAACGAATATATTTAATAATATATTTTAATTAAAAATTTCTTGTATAATTTTGAATAAAGTTTTTAAATTTTCAACTGAATAATTTAATAAAATTAAATTTTTAAAGAAATTTATGATCCCACTACTCTTGGCAGACTAGTTTTGAGATTAATACCATATCAGGAAGTCAACCCATCCGACCTCGAAACAAGCAAATTTGTGACCAGACTCAATTATATGACCATTCTGCAAACAGTTTTTTTAGAAACAATATATCAGGGATTATTATTATAAAATTAAAATACATTCATAAAAATGTTGTAATTAAACCGTATTTGAATTGATTTAAAATATAGTAAAGGATTTCAAATATCTTAATCATTTTTAGAATTTTTTCTTAATTTGAAGTTTAGAGTCGCCTTTTTCAATTGATCTAATAGTAATTTTGAAATTTTTTATTCCAATGTGCACCCCTCGATGACCCCCTTCACTTGGCATTAAAGATACAAACTATCAAATAATCAAATTTAGAATTTGATTTAGAAAATATTTTATATTAATAAAAGTTTAATAAATGTAAATTTTAGAATATATCCTAACTGAGTGGGCTGTGGATTTATATAAAGGTCCGCAAGCAGCTTGTTAGTCACAGTAACTAATAACAAAATGTTTACATACACTTTTAGTAGTGAATGAGAAAAGGAGCAAAGGAATTAAAATAAATAGAATTAAATGCAGTTCAAAATAAAATAAACAATACCAAAATATATTAGAATAAATATGAATCACTTTAAAACTTTGCTGAAAATAATTTATTTTGATTGGTTGAAATTGTCAAAAAAAATATATTAAAAAAATATATTAAAGAAAACTCATGAAAGGTTAATACATAACCAAAAAAATTGGTTGAAAATATAATTTTTAATGTAACGATTTTTTTAAAAATTTTTTAATTATTAATTTGCAATATTGAATTTAAATTATTAATTTATTTTTGAATTAGTAAAATTTTATTAATTTTAAAATGTATTCCAAAAATAAAATTCGGCACCCCCTAACAACTACATGGCCCATAAAAATATTTGTTATCGAATATAGAAACAAATTTCAAAGGCAATTAAAATTCTGAATGAAATCTACATATTATACATATCAAATAACTGGATGTGAAGCTGGCCAATTGCATCAGTTTTCATTAATTTATATAAATCGGTTTGTTTAAACAATTCATCAAACATGAACGATTTTGCTAAAATTTTTGAATTGGTTTTTGGATTACTGATATTTGCTTTTGATCGGTTGAATGGAGCAGGTTTGAATGATCCTTTCAGGACACTGTTATTTCATTTATACAGATCCAAATGAATGGGGTTACAAAACGGGAAAATCATTCAAAGATCCTTCTCAATGGAAAACTATCAAAGGCTCGTAAGTACCCAAAACCACTTTTTTGATAAATTACAATAATAATAATAATAATAATAATAATAATAATAATAATAATAATAATAATAATAATAATAATAATAATAATAATAATAATAATAATAATAATAATAATAATAATAATAATAATAATAATAATAATAATAATAATAATAATAATAATAATAATAATAATAATAATAATAATAATAATAATAATAATAATAATAATAATAATAATAATAATAATGATAATAAAAATAAATTAATATAAATTTCAATAGCATTTAAAAATAAGAGCAAAAGAATAGTTCAAAGGTTTCATGGTAAATATAGAAATATTTTAAACTTTTTGGCTACTGTCGGCTTTAAATATGGCAGTTACTCAACCTACTGATGACATTATTGAAAATCAAAAGACATGTTTCTTCAGAAAATCTCCAAGAATCTTCTAAGGTTGGAAGTTTTCTGTTCAATGCCATTGATTTTCAATCATGATAAAATCGACACTCTGAGCTGCCCTATCGTTAATTGTGCACATTGTCTTCTACTGCAAGGAATTCATTGTTAACAACAAGTATGGAATAAAACTCAATTTTGTCACCAAATATAGCTTCTAGAGTAATATGTTGGTAAGTGTCCCTTGATAAGCTCTTGGATCGACTACATCAAATCTTTGTCTCATGAAGCGCCTTCCATTAACTCGAAGGCATACCCATATTATCACATACGGTGAGAATTCCCTTGTTTTAAACACAAACTAATGTTTAAAACAAAATATAATTATTTTATATATGGAAAAAATCAGAAATATTAGGTTAAGCAAGAACATATTGCAATAATTGAAGTAGACAGAGTTAGTGGTGGACGTTTGAGTGAAATTTGGAAGCAATTATCCTTTATGTATATGAAGCACGAAAAAATTGAAGATGCTAGACAGATCTTTGATACAGCCGTTAAACAGAATTTCAGAAAAGTTTAGGATTTAGCCGATATTTATTGTGCTGGTGCGGAAATGAAATTAAAATTCGACAACATCCAAGGAGAGATTTTAATATTGCAATCAGCTACGCATTTGAGATATAAGAAAATCAATTACTGTGAAAAAAACACTGCCAGGTCAACAAAGAGTTCATAAATTGTTGAAATAGCGTTATTTTTAAACAAAATCCTAATAATGTTTCTAATTGGTTAGAAGGGGGACAAAACTTATGAACACAATCACTTATTACGGACGTTTTTCATTATAAAGATATGCAATTTGAGAATATTTTAAGCACTTTATCACATTACACGCTTCCTTGAGTAGCAGAGTAGTAAAGAGAAAGAATATAAAATATAATTTATTTAATAAAATTTCAATTTAAAACTGGTTAATGATAGATTACCGGAAATTATAAAAAAATGTAGAAGAAAGGCTTTGGAAACGTAATTTACATTTAAAATATATTAATTATAGTTAAATATTATTAACTACACTAAAATTGATAAAAAAGATTGATCAAAGTCACGGAACGTAAGAAAATTATTATAATCACACAAAATTGTTTTTACGGAATTATTAGTGAACGAAAGCATTTTATGAGACATTGAAAATCTCTATTTAAATAAAAATTTATTAAATTTTACCTTTTTGAAAATAAATTATAAATGTCCTGAAATTCATTATAAATTTTAAAATTTTAAATTTTAAATAACTTAAAAATGTAATTTTTAAAATGTAATATAACTTTTAAATGACCAACTGTCTGTCCATGATATAATTTATAACAGTTTATAACAGTTCGCTTTAATAAATAAATCGGATTAAGACAATTTTACATTATGTAAGGCAGGAGTGGCCAACCGGCGGCCAGCGGGTCATCAATTGGCGGCCCGCATGCTTTAATATTTTGAAAATATAATAAAAACTTTTTAAAATACGATATAATACAAAAAATGTAATAAATGCAACACAAAGAATATATAGTTAATAATTACAATACAAACTATAAAAATTTTTATCAAAAAAACGAAACCTAACCAATAAATTAAAAAGGTAAATGTGTCGATAGATTTTCAAATGGAGCTTGTTGAGCTGCAGTCAGATAGCTTTTTATGTTTTTTGAATGTAAAGTTTTAAATATCTCTTTCTTTTCTTTTTTAAAGTTGGTAGCTTTACGAACTGTAGTAAAAAATGTAATAATGGGCCGCCGGTAAATATTGAACAAAATTTATTGTTTATTTCATATTTTTATCTATTTTAACCAATTAGTTTTGTATGCTACATTTTGAAAATTTGCCCGATTCATTATGCTTTATAATCAGGGCTATCAAGTATAAATAGTGCCAGTTATCCTGTACCTAAGAAGCATAATTTATTTAACATGCACGCAAATGCTTTATTGTTTTTTTAGCGGTTGTCTCAGACCCCACTACGGGCTATTACTGCGCTTCTCCTGTTCCTTAGTTGGAATTAGCACAGATGCATTAGTTAAAAATTTACGCCTTTCAAACCTGCGGCCCGCCGCATTATTCAAAAATATTGTAATGGCCCTTTTACCAAAAAGGTTGGCCACCCCTGATGTAAGGCAACTAGTAATTTAATTTGTTTTTAAATAATTACATACCTTTTTTTAAATTTATTTATAATT
>CAUHTR010005653.1:0-25926 GCA_959609185.1 Schmidtea polychroa | reverse complement strand
TTTTCACCATTAGACAGAAAATGTTAATTGTTAATTAAAGTTTCACGATTGATTAGATATTCTAATTTAACGCTTCTTGAAAATTATATATTCAAAGTCATGTTTAGGAACAATTTCATCTTTTCAAGCGGCAGGCAGGCAGGCAAGCAGGCTGGCGGGAGGAAAATAAAAATCCTAGTTCAATTAGAACTTGTCTAATTTTAGTGAGCAAAAGGATTTATCAAATTAAAAAGTTATCAAGTTACTTTTGACACTTATTTTGTTGGAATTAAATGAGACATTTGTAGAATAAGTTTCAGAAAGAATGTTTGTCTTTCATATTTGTGAGATGTTTAAAAGTATTCTAAAGATTTCTATAAATTAATTGTAATAAAAGAAGTATTTTGTAAAGGAAACGATTCTTTTAAAGTAAAAATAATTATCAAGTAAAACTTTTAATTATTAGAATAGTTAAAATCAAATTTAAAATTACAATAAAAAGTCTCATAAAGTTTTATTAAATACTAGGGGCTCCGCCCCTGTTCGCTTCGCTTCACCAACCCCGTTAGAACGCTGGAAATAATAGCGGGAAAATTATAATCATATCACGTTTGAAGAAAGGAACGAAGCGGAGGCGTTACCTAAGCATAGTACAACTATGTTATTAGAGTTTTTTAAGTTAAACATGATTGATGAATTTAGTCGAACACTTACATATGATAAACTTCCCATACACTATAGGTGGGTTGAAACATCACCTAGGGTGTGCAAGAAAAGAGAACGGGCCATAAAAACAATAAGTCGATAATAAAAATAAAAAAGACAACTGAAAAAAAATCAATATTTATAGTTGAAGAAGTTGGATTATATCTTACACCACCTCACCCTATTTTTGGACATTGCCAACTATATGTGGCCTTATCTAAGTGTAGATCAAGAAAGGGAATATAATTCAAGTGGAAGGAAATATAATAGATAACCTAGTATACAAAGAAGGTTTGAGTTAAAATAAATAAAACACTTTTTTATTAGTTTGGCTGTTTCTTTTCTTTGTAATTGGGCAAGTTGTGGTAGATATTTAACAAGTTTACGTCTAATCCATACATGAACATCTATAACCAGCATTTTTTGGGCCTAACAATGCCTCACAATACAGACACTGATTATCTTGGACATTCAAACTAAGCATGTAAGGGTAAGATATTTAATGGGTTTACGTTCAATCTGAACGTACAGCATTTAAATCCTCCATTTTTGAAGTTCATTCCCGAAACAATAGATCCACAGATAGTCCATGTCGTCCATATCAAGGTATTCAACTTCTTCAACTATAAATATTGATTTTTTTCAGTTGTCTTTTTAATTTTTTTATGATGTATTTATTCTTTTTTACTTATCGTTCTATATTACTTTGAAATGGTTTATGTTATTATCTTTTATCATAGTTATGTAAACATATTAATAAACTGAATTTTATTCTTGTCCAACAATACCCTGGATATTAACTTTAACATTAACCCCACGTTCTAACGGGGTTGGTGAAAATTAGAAAAGACTAAAAAAAATAAAATAAAAAAAAATTTAAAAAAATTTAAAAAAAATAAAAAAAGAATAATAAAATAAAACAAAATAAAAAACAAATAAAAAAACCAAAAAATAAAAAAAAATTATAAAAAAAAATAAATAATAATAAAAAATAATAAAAAATAATAATAATAAAAAAATAAATAAAAAAAATAATAAAAATAATTTTAAAAAAAAACTAAAAAGATTTAAAAAATAATAAAAAATAATAAAATTAAAAAAAATAATTAAAAAAAATATTAATAAAAAAAATAAATAAAAAAAACCAAAAAAAAATAAAAAAAAAATTATAAAAATAAATAAATAAATAAATAAATAAAAAATAATTAAATAAATTAAATTAAAAAAAAGTAAAATTCGGATGGAGGGAACCCTTAGCTTTTTTATATATAGAGAGATATAGGTTTATTAAAATATAATTGAAATTAATTTAAAAAATTAATAAAAAAATACTGTAATTAAAATTCATATGTTGAATGTATGTATGAATATTTAAAAATTTCCTGTCAAGAAAAATTGCATAGTTTGGATTCTCCTAACCTTGTTCAAAAATTGTGTAATAAAATACATATTTTTAAAAGTGTGAATTTATTTATAATTTAATGATTGATACAATTTGATACAAATGATGAAGTTCGGGAAAAGAAGATACTAACAATATTCATCATAAATTTTTCATAGATGGTCATTGAAGAGAAAAAGCCGCTTCAAACCCCTGAATTAAGGGGTTTCTAATATTTTCATATTGAAAACTATTAATTACAAAATTAAAAATTTTTATCTGGTTTTGTTGTTTACAAATTAAGATTTGCAATTTCGAATCATTGAATAAGTCACTTACTATTTGTTAATATTCTACAATGGTATTTTTAAACATTTTAGCAACGAGATTAAGACTATTTTTCGCTATTTTAGACAATATAATTTAGTTTCAAAAATTATGAAAATAGATTATCAAATCTATTTACAAAATATTATATAATTTGATTGAAAGGGATTACACCATTTACAAATTGAATCAGCTATAAACAGGAAAATATGTACAGAACTCCAATTATTCACAATATGTGAGCCACAAGACTTAGACAATTCATAAAATATTTAAAATTGACTTTTCCTTAAATTTGGCTATAGTAATCCCTATCTAATACTTTTTTAACGTTAATACCCTTTCAGATTGTTAATTAGAGGTTGACTTATGGAAATAGCTATGTTGGCTGTATAAATCACCAATTAAAAGCATATTTCCATCTTCAAATTAAATACTAAGAAAATATAATTACAAATATAATCAAGAAATACAGTGAACTTTTCTAATTGAACAGCACAAAAATCCAAAATTGAAACATAAAATATTAATTGTAAACATTTTTTATTTTGGGTGAAAATAATTGGTATTAAATCATCCAAACCAATGATTACATCATATCTATTATTCTAGTCAGTGAAAAACCAATATTTGACTAAATGATTTTATAGTTTGATGAGCAGTTTGCTGAACAACTTGATTATTATGAAAATCTCCAACTATTTGTTATCATATAATGACCAGATCCCGGACTTTCATTCTTTCCAATCCAAACCCTTTTATTATCATTATTTGTAAGCGCGACTTTAGTAGTTTGAAAACTATACAACTATTCTAAATTGAGACTCCTTAGGTATTTTCAATCCATTGTAAGAATACAGATAAGACTGATATATAATGTCTGCATCTTTCAATGTTACACTTTTCGCTTTTGTTTCCTTTGTATTACCTAGTAAAATATAATATTTTGATCGCAGAAATATCTACCGAAACATGCACTTTAAATTTTCCGATCACATAGTCTAATATTTTGTTGTGCAAGGAGTGAGTTAAATAATAGTTTTATATATAATCAAAAGATTATCAATGGTCATTGCAGATAAAATAGTCTCAAGCTTACAATTTCTAATTTCTAAGAAGGAATCTGTGTCGCCCGCTACATTGTTGATACTGCAATTCAATGGACTTCGATTTATAGTTAATTTCACATATTTAAACTCATAGATCCGCAGTTTAGATAAATCTAAAAATGTTTTACCGATGTAACTTGATTTATCTAGATATATTGATTCTTTATCCAGTTTTGTTGTAATTAAATCATCCGCAATTTTTATACTTTTTTGGTAAGTTGACCTTGAAGCGTATGTAATCATTTTCTGTTGGTTATTACACAATCTTTTCTTTAAATTTTGTACAGCCTTGGCGTATAGACTCATTGAGCAACTTGTAATAATTTTTATCCAAACTATTTGTGGATTCAGCTCTGAGTTTGGTGTTAGTATCGACATAACTTTTGAATAACTTTTGAAAATATTATCTTGTTTGAATTTGATAGCCCGATAAATATTTACAACTTGCACCCCTAACGATAGATATATTTTCAGTAATCGCCAATGCATTACATAGTTCTGCTTTTGACAATGTGTCAACAATAATTTCTCAACTTTTGATAGGAACTACTTTTCTGCAGCTATTTGAAAATCATTCAATAAGTCATGAAGTTCATTCAGTATTTCCAAATCTACTTCTACAGTATATCTATACGAAAGCGATTCGAAATTCGAATTCTTGTAATCTTCCAAAACATATAATGAAAAATATATATATTTTTAACTAATAATAATAATAGTAATAATAATAATAATAATAATAATAATAATAATAATAATAATAATAATAATAATAATAATAATTTTTGTTTATTATAAAAATGATTATTATTATTTATACTAAAATATTATTGATAAAAAATTCAAAAACAGAAAATTTCGAAATATATTTATATTATGTATAAAATCGATATAATGATTTTTATTTGGTGCAAAATTTAACAATCAAATTCTTTTATCCAAATAATAATCGAAATTTATTCCCCAAAGTAGAAATTCTTACAATGAGCCGTGAAGAATGAGCAAGAACTCACAAATTAATTAATAAGATCTCTTTTCAATATTATTCATTCTATTTGTATTGCAATTTTGTTTAACAATTCTAATAGTTTATTTTTAATTCCTCTTTTCGTTGAGTAAAATATTCCTTTAATTAATAAATAAATAAATACCAAATTAATTCAATTGAAATTTAATTAAAAACTATTTTATTGATTAAAATTTTAACTATATATTTTTAATCTATTTTAGGATTTTTTAAATTTAATTTTTTATAATTCCAATTTTTAGGTGATTTGGAAAGTATAGCATTAAGGAATAAAAGTACAAAAAATGTTAAATACGGTTAGGAAATTCAAAACATTAGAAAAGACGCAACGAAAGACTGGCGACATTTTGGATAAAATAAAGCACGAGGTAAAATTAAAATAGTTCAAAAATATAAATAATTTATAAAATATTAAAACCGAAATTTCGGAGGATATTTTGGGTATTCTATGCTAATTCTTTTCGATTTTCTGAAGCATTGGGAATTTTTAAAATTATTAAATATTTTATGTTTTGGAGTTTTGGTGAGAGTTACAAAAGTGCGGAAACTCCTTCGAAATTTCAATAAAATTAATTTAAAATATAAAATAAAAATTTTTCCTATTAGTGCAAATAAATTAATTGCTCAAAAACATTTGCAGAAGGCAGTTCCAAAAATCTGTTGAACATTGATAAATTGTAGAAAACTAAAAGAATATAATGATAATTGTGAATGAAAATAGACCAAAAATAAAGAAAATAAATAATTTTATTAATATTATCATTTTTTTAATTTTTAATATTATTAGAATACTTTATTATAAAATAATTATTTATAAATATAAAAGCTGATTATAATTAAACACAATTAATTAATGTACTTATCCTGGAATTAATTATGGTATTTGCAAATTACTATACATTCTGGATTAATGATTTTATTTTCAGCAATATTATAATTAATTTGAAGAAATAATAATTCAGATTTCAATTGAATTAATAGCGACAATATTTATGTCTTAAAATAAAATTATATTGGAGTTTTGTTTAATTGGACACTTGAAAATTGTAAGTTGTTGATATTTTAACTTCAAATTAAAGGATGTCACTACAATAATAGATGCTTGTTGTTTTTATTATCTTAGAATTGAGGGATAAAGTTAAACAAAAGATTTATTCTATTCATAGAATTGGTAAAAATGATTTCAATAATAATTTTATAATAAAACAATTTACACTTTATTTATATTTTCAAAGTAAACTGAAGCAAATTTAAATTTGACCGAATATTAAAATATTACGCAAATAAAAATGGATAAAAATATAAACTTTGCGTTTTCTAATTTTATAACTTTTTTGTTTTGTAATATTTATTCCATGTCTTTTGAGCCCATCTTCATTTTGCATGATTTTATGCTATTTATAACATTTAGGGAAATTAGTTTTCGAAAATTTCATCTGTTTTCCTAAAGCATAGTAGGAAAAAATCTGATTCTGCCAAGAATGAAATCATTATTAGAGATTATTAAGTGGAAGTAAGTCGGTAACATAGCATGGTAACATCGGTAACATCAAGTCTAGTTAAACTCAAAACACAACTAAAACAGCAAATAAACAATGTAAAACGAAGGAAACAAAAACAAAAACAAAAAAATCATAAAAATAACATAATATTAATATAATAACAGACGCCATAAAGTTTTCTAAGAAATAACACAAACAACAGAAATAAATAATAAGATTAAACTAAATCTAAATAAGAGGCAATAATAAAGAATAAAAGAAAAAGAAAATAATAATAAAAAAACTAGGAAATAGAAAAAAAAGGAGAATTTAATTTAAATAGATAATATTAGAAAATGTAAGAAAAATACGTACAAAATCCGCGAAATCTAAGATGAAGTTGTGACTAAAGAAAATTAAATAAAATTATGGACTTAAGAAATGAATTAATAACATTAAGTTTAAAATAAAACAAAAATGAACTAACAACGAATATAGAAACCTGTGAAATCTAACATGGAGTGGAGAAATAATAAAAATCAAAAAAATTATAAAATGTAGAAAATAAAATTGGAATAAAAATTAATAGAAATCCGCTTTTAAAAATAATAAAAAATTTCTGACAATATATAAATAATATATAAATAATAATACGTCTATTTGTATTTTCAGGTTTAGCTTTGATGACCACTAAAGGACAAAGAGTCAATATCAAACGACGTAACTGGGCTACCTTCAAGGTAAAATTATTGAATCAAGGGCATCGTATGATACGCCCAAATACATGTGGATGGCTGAGTTATCTTAAACTAGACAATGTGAAGATTTTATGCGTGATTGTGACGATCGATACTTGTTGATATAGAGCAACGCGTGGCCTTAGCACCCCACAACTCGAAAGAATTCCGAGAATGGATTTCGAGCACCTAAGAAGAGTTTCGTTACCCGGTTGACCGTACCTTGTTTGAAGGGTACTGTAAATAACTAAGTAAAGATGTGGTATCCCCAATTTTAAATCCTTCGTCGTGAATTTGAACTCACAAGTGCAAGGAAATTTGAACTACCTTTGTCGTTTTAATTTGCAAATATTTTTGGATGTGATTGAAATATTTTAATACAATCTGGTTGTAATTTTTATTTCATATGGATAACTTTATACATGTTTGTGACGTATGTTCTGAAGAAATCTGATGAAGCGAGAGATGGATAGAAACCAGTAAACTAATGTTTCGACTTTTGTTTGCAAGTACAATCAAATTTGCAGGAACACTTTTTGGGGAATACCCGTCCAATTTAGAAGTATGAAGATTGAATCCTGTTTCGTCTAAATACAATAAAGAAGAATCTGGTAACCTACGGTATTTTAAAGCAAATTTTTATTCATTTGGCCGTAATTTCTAGAGAAACAGCTTCATCCGAGACCTTTCTTAATCTTTTTCTTGTTAAATCTAGTTTCTTACAATGTAACGAAATGGAGGATTGAGGCACACTAATGTTTTTATTTTGTAGTATATTAATTTTTAAAATATAATTTGAACAAGTTAGTCTTTGTTTGGTTTCGAATTGCATCAAAACTAAACAATGAGAGAAACCTTAAACTTAATATGATATAGGTCTTCCATCGATAGTTCGTGGACTCGTGAGAATGTCAAACAGTTACAGTTCATCTTGTATGAGCTCACATTTAGCTGACATATACCCGTTTAATAATATACCAACGTTGTTAGTGCAACGGGTGGAAAGGTATTGTGACTGGGTTATGTTAGAATATCGCCGTCTCGTTTGTAAGCCGTTATGCAGTCTTATCGAAAAATATATAAATCATGAAAGTTTCAAATGATCTGTCTTCTTACAGACATCAAATTGAAGAAACATACTCAAATAAAGAACAAAAATTTAAACGAGAATTTTTAACTTCCTTCAATACGTTCCCCGCATGCCGGTGTTAACAAAACAAAGCAAGTAGATGATACAAACGTAAACAAAATTGGAAAAACATAATCGGATTCCTCATATATATAAATAAGGTACGATCATAATCTGATATCAAGAGTTCGGAAGCAGTTTCTCTCGATAATAAATCACTGAATATTTTTACCAGAAGACAGACAAATGTTCGGTGATTGTGTACATTATAATTCTAAAACTGTGTGTGCATTACTTTTTACCGTGTTTACATGTTTTGTTATTACACACGTTTGTGCGGAATAAAAGCTTTTTATAATACAAGTTGGTGTGCAAATCTATAGATGACTCATAATTTGGCTATATCTCTTTTTATTCAATTTATAAATAAGTTTTTTTCTTGGATTTTTGCTATTAAAATTAAGTTTTAATAATTTTTAATGTAAAGATATATGATTTTACATTATTAACTACATATTTCTATTTTATTTATCCATTGTGGGCAAAAATGGCGAATAATTATTAAATAATGTTTTAAGATTTTTTTGAATTTTTTATACTTTGAAGTTTTAACTTCAAATCCGTAAATTATAGAGATAAATGAGCATTGAATGTATTGCAGGAATCACATTTAATTAATTCACTGTGCTTTCTATCTCTGAAATTAAAATTAATGTTAATGAAAAACTTGCTGACTATGAAACAGCGACAAAAGAATTAAGTGGCAACGTAAATAAAGACCACAGATGTTAAAGAAAGAAAACAAAAGGTCTGATGGTAGTGAAATTATTAATGCAATTTTTTACAGATCTTACAGAATTATTAGAAAATTAGTATACATTATAAAAGAATTGAAAACCACTGCTCTTTTAAAGGTGCACGTACAAATATCTAGACTGCGCCAAAATTCTCAAAAATAATATATGAAAAACTGTTAGTAGACACATTTCCAAATTTATACACAATTTTAAAAGTTTTCCTAACTCTACCCATTGCAAATTGTGAGGTGAAAAGATCTTTCTCCAGGATGTGCTACATAAAAAACAAATAACCTTATCTCTCAAATTTATAGCAAAGAAAACTTTAATTTACCCTCTAAATATAGGTCTAAATTGATCGTTTCAAATATATAACTATTTTCTAAATTTGGATTATTTCAAAATATTATATCTTAATAACTTCGGTTTTTCTAAACTTTTTTTTTATTTATTTATTTTATCGGCAGTTATTCATTTCCATAATTTTCTCAAAAATTTATTTATTATTCTTTTTTATTTCAATTAACTTATTTTTATGTAACCCCAAAAATACTATTTATTGTGCTTTTAAAAAGTTTTAACCAATTTAAAGACCAACGTTTTACTGTCTGAAACATGCAAATTTAATTTAATTTAATTTAAATAATAAAAAAAAACTTAATGAAATTAAATAAAATTAAATTTACATGTTTCAGGCACTAAAAACGTTATTAGTTAATTGAAAATTAAACAATCAAAATAAACATTTATTCAATTAAATAAATAAATCATGTCTAAGTTCCTATTTAAACAAATTATTATTATTATTATATTCTTAAATCATATTTCTTAAAGTCGGAATGAATTTATTAAATTTCGTGTTATAAATTTGTCAAAATTCATAATGATTTAAATGAAAGCAATTAAAAAAATAATTAATTAAAATAATATTGAAAGTCTAGACAATTGAAATAAAAATATCTCCGTTTTAAATGTTAAGAAATTTTAAAAATCCACAAACAATTCAAATATAAACTTTTATGATATTCATATCAAGTTTCCAAAAAAAGAATGTTTTTGTCGTGTCTTCCAAGTGACTTTTGTTTATTAAATTTTCAAATATTATTCTTAATTAATTAATTAATTTAATCTATATTACTTTGAAACAAGATATAAATATAAAAAAAATCTTTTAAAATTATACAATGATCTATTTTCAATATTTATTTTAAGATTTATATTATGTTTCCATTTGGACATTTTAATGGGTCAAATTTAATTGTCTAAACTAGTGACTGAGCGCATTTGTGTTATTGCATTCTTTCTTAGTATTTGAAAATAGTTGCGACCGCTGAATGTGACAATTTCAGATTAAGCCCAACACTTTTTTACCACTATTATACAGTTTATCACTTCGAGTTTCTTTTTTAAGTGAATCACCTTTCTCTTTTTTATAGCACGATTTCCTTTACCAGTTATGAGCAAAAATTATGAATGTTTTTATAAATAAAATTTTGAGCCTCAATACACGAGATTGATAAACTGAACATTGAAAAACAATAATTAATACATAGTTGATAATACAACAAATACCTATATAAGCAATATATTACTTTAAAAATAATAGAACTCACATTGTATCGAAATAAATCCATATTTTTATTAATAAATATCTAAAAGTCCTGTAAAAATTAATTATAAATAATTTATAGTAAAAGATGCTGAGAAAAATCAATATTTAAGAGCTTGAATAATGATCTCATATCTATATGGATCAAAATCCATGCCTTAAAATTTACTTTAAATTTAAAAGATTAATTGAAAAACATTTCTAAAATAGCTAAAATAAATTACATACAGTTTGTAAGTTTATCACAAATGATGCGTCATCTATAATTGGTTATACACGCCAAACTGTATTATAGATGACTTTATTCTTAGGGGAAAACAGCTTGTAATTTATTAAATAATTTTTGAAAAATAATTTATTATATTAAAAAATATATTATTTTTGTCCGTCGTACGTACGAACTGTGATAAGTCGAGGACATGTAAAATATTCTCTAACTTTTTTTCAGAAGGGTGGGCATTGTTAATCTGCTCTTGTGCAGAAATTTGAAGTTATGCTGATGTCTAAGACAACAAAAAGAATATCAGTGATGTTGCCATATATTTTGCGCTTTCTGGTGCTTTGATCCTTTCGTAAAATTTGCCAAGTTGAGGCGACCCCAAAAATAAAATTAATGGGGTTGCTCATTTTTCACTGCATTTTTGCAACTAACTCATGTATTTGACTATAAAAATATCTAATAGTCTATAGGCACCTTGTTTTTAAATAATAAATTTTATTTAATTGAATAATAATAATTTATCTATTTAATTTATGCATTGCATGTCGTAGCAGTGTGGTCAAAGTAGCAGTAGTATAGTAAAAAACCACAAAAGCGTAATTTAATTACAGTTAGATATAGTAACTTAAAAATTATAAATTGTATAATTTTACAAAAAATGCGTTCATTTTTAAATTAATTTTCAGGTCTTAGAGGTTGCGACCCACAGATAGGGAAATACAAACTTTTGCCATTTCAGTTTTTTTTGCATTCTTTTAAATATTGCAAAGAATTTCAAAGATAATTAGATTCATAAATTAATTTTTTATAGATTTTACTAAATTAAGAATTATTTTTACCAGTTCGTAATTATATTTCAGTATAAAATAAATTTTAATAAATTGAGTCATTGTTTGATTTGCATTAATTTAAAAATATCAAATTAAGTTCTTAATTATATTATGGGAATTATTTTCTGAAACAGATTGTGTTAATTCGATATAAATATAAAATTATATAAATAACAATATTTTATCGAAAATACAGCATTAAATACTTTTTTCAATTATTTTAATAGTATTAATTTACTATATAAACAAATTCCCATTAAAAATTATAAAAAATCAATTAAAAAAATCATTTGATTTAAAAAAATTTGAATTTGTTTTAATACACTAACGTAGACACACCAACTAACACACACAAATGAGACAATATGTAAAACAAATTTCAGTTAAAATTTAATCATTTTAATCATAAGTATTCATATTTAGTTGTTTTAAAATTAAAAATTTAGCGTTTATTAAATGTCCAAAAGTTTAATAGATGTCCTATTGTGTGTAATTTTTATTATAGAGATTTTGTGAACAGTGCTTGTGTGTATATATTTATTTTTTTTTCAGCAGTAAATTTTTTATCCGCTTATAGCCATTATTTAATGTCAGTTTTGGATCTGACACACACAACTTTATTTTAGGTGGGTTTTGTTTATATTATTAAATCTTTAAATCAATGTTACTTAGGTCATCTTCAATTGCTCTTTAGCGTAAATAAGAAAATTGAGTATGAATTACGACCGCATGTTCCCATTCGGGTCGCTCTAACACTAGCCAATTAACCAACTCAAGAATATTACATAAATGGTTAATATTAAAAATTTGTTTTCACAACTTTGCTAATTCACTGAGGAATCGTCGTCAGGGCCTCAAATGGAGCTTTTTCCAACTAACCAACCCGTTCATATCAATCCACCAATAATGACAAGTTAATGAAAACCAGATAAATATCATAAAAATATTTAAAACAATTGTCTTCAATAAAACAAAAATTCAAGAAATTAAGTGTGTAAAAATTGCGTTCAAATTTATTTCCAAATATTTGACTTTTAAAATAATGACATCAAAAATAACGAAAGAAAATTAATAAAGAGTTTAAAAATGCTGAAAAGGATTTATGAACAATACTATTACAGAATATAAAATAATTCTATTGTTTTATATAATTAAAACAAAGGAGAATTCTGTGTAGCTAAAATATTACCTTATAAATAAGAAGCGGTCAAGAACGCCACATAGAAAATAATTAATTTACTCAACTTTTGGTTTTCAATAAAATTCACTGATTGAAATTGTAATGTTTATTTAATTTAATGGTTAATTCTAAAAATATAATTTCAAAAACAAGAAATATTGTCTTAAAGTATTGGTTTTCTAAAAGAGAAATGTTTTGTACAAATTACCTCCAGTTAAAATATCCCGCTTTTAATTAAAAAAATTATTATTGCATTATGTTAAAATATTTTCACATCTTTATTTTTATTATAAGAACTTTTATTTCTTCCAATTTCACCACTGATTATTTTTTCCATTGAATTTATTAAAAAGAGAGCTTGAAGACTATAAATCAGTAATATATCAATGTTTGTTGATACTCACGAATTTTCGGCACTGCCTTTTTTCAAGTGAATTTCTTTTCACTTGAAAAAAGGCAGTGCCGAAAATTCGTGAGTATCAACAAACATCGATTTATAGTCTTCAAACTCTCTTTTTAATAAATCTTTATTTTTATTTATAAAATTACTCACATACGCATTAACCATATTTTTATAACACAGCCCTCCCAGCTATGTCAAGACATAAAGTTTTTGCAAGTGACCCTGCTGTGATCTACAATTCTTTTTCGCTATTTCAGTGTGGTCCAATCTATGTATCTCGACACTTTTGTGTGTCGCGGAAACTTTTTAAAAAATTTATAAAAAAACGTACTTTTTTTCTTTTTCGAAAAAAAATTCAAAAAATGACGAATTCAATTAAATTTACGGTTGAAAAGTTCAATTTTTGAATTCACACTTTCAGTTTTGAACTTTGAAATTTAAAAGTTTGAATTTTCAAAAAAATTATCAATATTTTTGTGGGGTTTTCATAATTTTATAAAACTAAAATATCACGAGTTGTTATTATTTATTCAAATTTAAGTTTAACCAGTTAAAATAAAGAAGTTTTTAAATCTCTTCCCACCACCTGCCCAAAGATCAACAACAAAGCGTAAATATAAAGAATCACTCTTAGAAAATGTTTGATATGCTTTGCTACTCTCGCAAACGAGTCTATGGCACCAAATAAGTTACACCGACACTTTGAGACACACCATCCACAATACAAAGGAAAATCCAAGAAAGATTTTGAGAAAAGGAGAGACAATTTGATAACATAAATAAAAACGTTCAAGTCGTATGCTGATAAGTCACTGATAAGTCACAGATTGCAAGCTATAAACTTGCTTAGCTTTTGGCTGGAAAATTGAAATATTTTCAAGACTTTGGATAACTAAATCCAAAAACGGACAAATCGACATGTTTCTAGGTCTTAATGCATCCAATAGCAAATTTATAATTTTATCTGACGTCATTTTCACTCTTGAAAGTCTATCAAAATCTTTTCAACACTATTTTCCTAATGTTGACTACGGGAACAAGTTGTGGATTTTAAATAACTGATGTAACTGAGTTAGATTTATCATGTTATGATCAGGAAAAACTCATTGACTTGAAAAATGATTTGACATTTAAAATGAAATTTAGTGAATTGGAACTGTCAGCCTTTTGGATGTCTATTCGTGATAAATATTATGAGCTGAGCTTGAAAGCCATTCAGGAACTGTTACTATTTCGATCTTCATGTCTCTGCGAGCTGGGCTTCTCAGCACTTACAAACATCAAATCAAAAAAACGAGAAAGACTTTTAAATATTGATCAAGAACTACGTATAAGTCTATCACATACACAGCCTCATTTTAATTTGATTTGTGCAGAACATCATGCAAAAATTGTTAAAATATTAGTTATAACTGTAATTTTTCATTATATGTATAAAAATATTTGAATAAAATGTTGAAGTACTATGTTTTTGTAAAATTTGTAAAGTTGAACCACACTGCTCTATTTGACTGCACACCTCGAAAGTATATATACAGTCAACCCTCATTAATCCGAAAAATTAGAAATCGATTTCCTTTCAGATTGTGAATTCGGATAATGAAGAAATTTAAAATCTATATGATCGCCAGACTAATGATGAAATTATTAAGAAAAAGACAAGTATTTATTTAAAAGTTTTTTGTAGAGTTTTCTTTTGAATGAATTTCTCTAAATCACCTTTGACTTTTTTTAAATTTTTTACTGTATCATTGGTTATTTTTTGAGTAGAGGTGTTTGAAATAGAACTTGCTTTGATGACAATTTCAATTGCATGGAATAAATTGCTTGGACTTATGTTGTAACTGTCATCGACCTGACCATCTTCAGAACCAAGTACAACATCTATAACAGCGAATTCTTCTTGACACAGTGCAATTATTTCATCATCATCAATAACTTCTTCTGTTTGAATCATATCCTTTCGAACCATTATTTGGTTAAGTTCATTCTTGTGTGTCTCAAGAACGGGATCTGATGACAAGTTTTCTTCAGCATAAGATATGTGAAGACCTGGAATAATCGCAACCTTTTTGAAACAATTTTTGATGGTTTCTTCTTTCACATCTTCCCAAGCTTCATGGAGTATCAATAAGACTTTCTTAAGATTAACAACAAAGACTTTTGTTTGATTAAGCGAGTTCAAGTAATCAACTACTAATTTTTTTCTGCAATAATGCTTTAAATTTTTTATTATTGAAATCCATGGGTTGAAGATGAGCAGTTGAGTTCTTCGGAAGCATTATAACTTCAATGTTCTGAAAACATTTCTTCAAGCTATGACTTGGAGCGTTATCAAGAAGAATATAAAATTTCTTTTTGTATTTTCTCAGTTCATCATCAAGATGCTGCATAAAACAATTAAACAAATCGGTGGTCATTCATGCTTTCGAATTTGCGTGGTACTTACAGTATCTTGCAACATTAAATCCTTTAAAACATCTTGGGTTCTTGCTAAGTCCAATAACAAAAGTTGTAATTTTAATTGATCCACTAGCATTTGAACATAAAGCTATGGTTATTCTAACTTTAGATTGTTTTATGCCTTTTCTTTCACTTGATGAAATCGTTCTTGTAGGAAATGCTCGAAAAAAATCTGAGTCAATTCTACCACTTTTTCAACCATTTTTTTCTATGAGTTGAAACATCGACATCATTCATTGAATATGGTTCTCCATGGAGAAATTTCAATTTCAAATTAAATAGATTTTTGAATCTATAGAGCGATCCTTTGCTGAATTGCAGGTCATCAACATTTAGTTTTTGTCCAAATTCCTTTGCTTTTGTAATGATAATTTCATCAGTTACGTAACCATTTGTCGCATCCATTCGATCAATGAATTCTCAAGCAGAGAATGAATTTTCGATGATTGTCTGGAGTATGTGTTTGAGCTTTCACATTTCCCATCTCTTCTTATTTTTCAAAATTTCTGATAACGTAGAAATTCCTAAGTCCAGGTTTAAGTCCAGGTTGATAATTTGAGACAATTCACTCAGCGACATTTTCTTCGACTCCTTTACAGCACAAATATTTGCCTTTTGATGAATTGCATTTTCTTTTCTTTTTCTAACCATATGGATATTTAATTTAAATAAATTAAAATTGTAAACAAGCTTAACATTTAAACAACAATAATCCGAAACTTTTAAAAATTAATAGAAATTTAATTCAAAAAAGAGCTTTCCGATTGCGGATCATGAAATTTCGGATTAATGAATCAAATTTGTCTGGAAACGTTCGAAAATTTACGAAATAAATAATTATTTTCAGACTATGAAGTTTTCAGATTATTGAAGTTCAGGTTAATGAGGGTTGACTGTATATCGGAAAGTAATATATATATAATTTTAATATTAGTTTAAAAATAAAATAATAAAATAAAAAATAAGATTAAAACTGAAATATTAATTTTAATTAAAAATGCATTATAAAAAATCAGTTAAATTTAAATAAATTATTTTATATGACATTTAAAAGAAAATAATTTGCTTATATTATCGGTTTTTATAGTAAAATAAGAACTTTTTTTAATTTTCACCTCTGATTTCTTTTCAATTGACATTGTATTTATTAGAGATTTTTTGACTATGAATCAGTAAAGATATAAAAAAAACATCGATATCTCTACTGATTTATAGTCAAAAGATTTCTAATAAATACAATTTTATAATAAAATATAAATTTAAAATTGCCTATTTTATTTTTGTAGTGATTTAAATATATAAGAAAGAATGTTTATATTACAGGGTTATATTAACATGTATGCATTTTGATATTAACATGCATGGTGTCTAAAGAAAGAAACACGTTCGAAAAAATAGACGCTCGTGAAGTATATTCTATATATCGGAGTAGCTGATGAAAATTTAATTTTTTTAGACGAAAGAGGATTTAACCTCCATACACAAAGATTGTATGGCTATTCATCCAAAAATACCAAACATACGTCACTGTTCCAGCAAACAGAAATATAAACAAGTGCTTGATGTGTGCCATTAATATTGATGGAATCATAGCCTATGAATGCAAGGTTGGAAGTTTCAACTCTGAATCCTTTGTGGAATTTACTGAAAACAATCTGGCGCCTCATTTTAGAGCACACCCGAATAAACTATTGATTATGGATAATGCAAAGTTACATATGTCGGTTAAAGTTCAGAATGTATTTAGAAAAAATGGAATATTTATTGGATTCCACATCTTTGTATAAAGTGTATCTGGTATTTGTGAATTTAGGTATGGCATTGCATTTTATTGGATACGACTCTCCTGATTTCGCGTTGTTTGAATATTCCATTGCGATATTGCAGTCTCCATGATCCGAGCGTAATTGCTGATTTGAACTTAACATATCTATTGACTGCATGTTCTGTAATCTGACAAAGAGAAGGAGTAACAGCGGCAGCTTTACGAGTTTAATCCTTTGTAAAACCCATTTGATATATTGGTATTGCATTTCTTTGATACATAACTTGTTCCAATTCCAGAGTTTCGAAAACATTTTTTTATTTTTTATATATATATCAATATTAAAACAATGTATTTTAATTTAATTAATTTAATAATGTATTTTAAATTTAATTATTAAATTAATATATTTATTTATTTGAAAGTCAGAGGCACTACATCTGATAGTGAAAGTTCAGAATTTTGATATTTTCTACTATCAAAATGAACTAGAAATAATTTTGCGTTAATAAAGCCTGTACTTCAGAGGACCACGTGGTTTTTTTATGAAAATCACACTATAGTGAGTGATAGGGGTGTTTTAGGTTTCTGAGATTTTTATACACGGAACCTAGCTCTCGTTAAAAAGCCTAAGATACTTTTTAGGTCTGTAGGACTTTTTTGTACTAGATTTAGGCTCTCGCAAAAAGTCAAAATATGTTTTGGTCTCAAGTTTTTTTACATGATTTATGCTAAGATATTTAGATATAATAAGATATAATAACTTAAAATTTATGGTTACATATTTTAAGAAACGATGCCTTCTGAGAAATAAGTGTAATAATTAAAAAATAAGCAAATTAATGTAAATTACAGTAGTAATTTTTAAATAAGTAATAATCTTTACATTATGTATGATATTTTTTAAGAATCAGAATTAGAAAAGGATATTAAAAGAAGTATTTTAAAGAAACCGTATCAAGAACTTCAAGATATAATATAGTAATTCAAGAACAGCTTACTCTCAATTACAGTCCATTTAACTATAATCGTATATAAACGGAGATTTCCTTTCATATTGATTCCGCAGAAAGCTTCGGAATTTAACATAAATTAAAGAAATAATTTTTATCTCAAACAGATCTAAATTCCTAAATTTTAAGGTCTATATTTATTATTTTTCGAATAAACGTTGTATAAGTTGTAATAGTTATTTTTACAGTTTATGTTACTTTAATATATAGTTTTATTATTGTTCCCGTAAAAATTTACACACAAGTACACCAGCTATCCCGAAACAATAATTTTTTAAAGGAGACTCGCTGGGCTCTACAAATTTTCTCAATAGAAGCATTCACAATAAAATAAAATAACAACCACAATAAATAATAAATAACACTAAACAATAATTAAAAGGTTTTCGGTAAGAGGGTATATAAAAGGAGAGATGCAGAGAAGCTAATTGCCACTTGGTCAAAAAATTAAAGAAAATTAGTTGAGGCGAATTTAAAAACTAACCAAGCTGAGGTCAGCAAAAGTAAAAAAAAAACTTTGAATATAATTTTAAATCCTCTTAACTTTCCAGACAAGGTTATTTCATTTATTAATAGAACACGATGAGTCAAAAATTAACTTACTTATTGATTAATAAGATTGAGGTTGAAATTGAAAAGTGTTTAGGGTATAAAGAGTTACCGTATATACTCGCGTATAAGTCGAGAAATTTACGTCAAATTTTCAAGTCAAAATAGCCACTTCGACTTATTCGCGGGTCAAAAAACGTACAAATTAATTTTTAATGAAAATCATTAAACCTTTTTTTATTTTTGTTACTTCGACTTATACGCGGGTTTCCAATTTAGGACTTAAAAACCTCTTAAAATTTTCTCGACTTATACGCGAGTATATACGGTGCTTAAAGTCGTGCAAACTGAAATTGTTTCATTAGAGTGTGTAATAAATAAGTGTAATTGTGGTAATTTCGAATAAATATTATTGTGTTAGGTTGTTCGATTTGATTAATTAAAGGATCTCAAGAAGTCAGGCAGTGATACCGACTTACAAAAAATACCCAAATCATTGATGATAACATTAAAACATTATTTTAAACAAAATAAATAAAGGTAAAATAATGAAAATAATAATAATTTTATTTTATTTTTAAACTTAATTGCAATTTCAATTTTTTTACATTTATTTATCATTTCTTAATAATAATGTTAACATCAATTTCTAATTCATTCTCTCATTAGGTCAATTAATAATAAATATTATATTGATATTCTGAAACAGACAGAAAAGTGTCGAAATCAATTTTTTTCTCTTCGTTGGCACTATAAATCTTCATTTATAGCAACAACAAAAAAGTCGCAGTTGACGGACTTTTGCTTTTTCTCTAGGCTAGACTTACTTTACTCTCAGTATAAGTTAAATTTGACTACTCAAGCAAGGCTTGGGCATTCATGCATTTAAATGAAATGGACAAATAAGGATACTTGTATCAGATATTATTTTAATCAAAGTAAGTTACTTGTAGTTTATTTTATTAATTTGAATAAAAAATGCTGTTGGATATTAGAGATTTTTCATTGAATATAACTGTTAAAAACTTTATTACGATCTGATTGGAAGATTAAAGGACACCCTTTAAATTTGATTGGTGGAATGATCGCTTGGTTGATTGTTTCGCAACTTTACTTTACTTTAGGATTTTGTATCAATAACATTTTTAATAAGTCTGTCAGTAAATTAATTGCAACTTCTGGAATTTGGTTTTACGCTCTACGAACTACATATGTATAAGCTTATTTATCTTTCCTTAAATTATTTATAATATATATTTGATTTCTTTTTATCTGACCTTTGCTAGGAAATATTTCCTCTTCAACTTCATAATATCACAAATATTACCAGTTTTCTTAAACTTTGCAAAAATATCCTCTTATCAGCCCCCCGTATATTTTTACTCTAAGTGTCATGCATCATTAAACCAAGAGATCTGAGACATCTGGTCTTGTCATAGTAATAAATCCTTTGACATTATCAGATATAACTGCAATCATAAACTGCAACAGTAAGCCTTATTTCGTCTCTAATCTTTATATTTTTCTAGTTAACTCAGTCTTTGGGAAATAATATCGTTTCTCAATTGCTTGGCTTTAAAATGTCGTTTAACCATCTACATTGAAATATATAAAACGCATGTTTTCTCTTAAATCTCATTTTTATTGTTATTATTATTAAACAGAAAAGAAATTTCCATTTCAATTGTCTAATATATTTTGAAAATCTAATAATGTACTCAAAGATTTGTCCTAGGCTTGCCAACTCTCCAGTTTTTGCCGGAAGTCTCCCGGAATCGACTTTCATCTCTCCTCTTTCCGTTTTTCGAATAATTTTTTGTTTTCCTGTAAGGAATTTCATGAACATTTGCTTAAATCACCAGAGCCATTGGAGTCAACCCGACGACAAGAAAAATACAATTTTAAAAACAAACAAAAATAGCATGATTTGTATACTGTACTATGTAATATGTAAAAATAATTGTTTTGTTTAAATCTTTATGGTATTAATCATCATATAGTTAAAATCACTAACATGTGTAAACCAAAAAAAATGAAAAAACACCTGTTATATTATTTCTTAAGCCTTATACTGTTTGCAATTTTATAATCTCCCGGGTTGTGGGAGTTGGCAACCTTAATTTGTCCTCAAATAATATTAAAACAAAAATTTTGATTTTATTTAAATTAAACATCCATAAATTAATTACTAATTTTTATATTATTTTAGTAAAAAAAGTATGAAAAATTAAATTTTATTATTAATAGTTTTGTTTTTAAAATGAATGCAAATATATATAATTTGTCATTTTTGTGGCAAGCCTTTATCAATCGAAAAGCCTATATTGTATATTTGTTATCAATGTCGTTATCCACAATTCCGTACACTGTTTTGACTGTCAATTGTTGTAATTATACGCATCATATTCACAGATTTGACCAACACGGAAATAGCAACGCAATTTTAGGTTGATTGTCACCGCATTCGGAATTCTCATTTTTAAATGACTACAAAACCCGAAATGGGAAACTTATTACAAATAATGGAACAATTTGAGAGAAATTGATAACTAAATGTAGTACTTTTATTTACTTATTGACAATGAATCAGATGACTTTACTAGCTAAAATTAAGCTTGTAATGTAAGGCAGAAATCAGATTCTAGGATTCAATCCCGGGTATGATCAAGTTTCTTATACGCAGCACCGGCGCTAGAGTTTCAGATGATGTGTGAAAATTGCATGTTACCGCCTTCGCATTCCATAATAAGAGTAAAAAAACGATAAATGCATACATAACAAAACAATATAACTTTATTACTTTTAATTTAATTCATATTTATTATAAAAACATAAAAATCTTATGAAAATAACAAATTTCTGTACAATTTTGCCGCCTTTTGTATTTTTCCGCCGTGGCGCCTGCGTGAAAATCACGCATCGTACCCGCCTCACGCCGGGCCTGCTTATACGATACCGATGAGAGCCAAATGAAATTGAACCTAGAATGTCATTGATGATCGCATTGAACATCACATTTAAAACTATATATTGGAGATTCGTAAATATTTTATCTTTCTTCTTACCTACCTAGCTGAAAATACTGGATAAAAGATATCTGAAGTTACAAAGTTCCCATTGATTATAAATAATTTAGTTAAAAAATTCTTTTCTCGTGTATTTTAGTAATTCTGTCTACTTTCAATCTTTTAAATATATATTTTCAAATGTTAATTTCCAATGATTGCTTAATTAATAAATTTTATTGCACAAAAATGTTCAGTATTAATTACCTTTTGTTTTTGTTCTTTAAACTTTGATTATTTGCTCAAGTTCCACCCAAACTTTCTTTTACTAATCATGAAAAAACAGTGGGGTAGATTAGCCCCCTCCCCCGAAAAAAATGTAGTCACATACCATTCTTTGAGAAACCATCATTTAATATAAATCAAATATTTCAAAAAAAAACAAGTAAATATAAATCAAATTATTACACAATCGCAAGGACACAGAAATACAGCTAAATGCAAAGTAACATAAATAAAACTTATTACAAAAAAATCATTTATTCTTGGTTGGGCCTGTTTTTTTCGCGAAGTATTTGTAAATGGATGTCATTTTATGCATCTAACCTGTTTCTGTATTTAGTCTTTGTTCCTGCTTACAAAAATATTGATCTTTCATGCATTGTATAAATACAATCGAAATATGGTGACAGGATTAGTTTGTCGTGCATGGTCTTTATCATTCAAGTTTATCAATTCAGTGAAAAGTGTTGATTCTCTGGTTGTCTTGCTTCTTATAAATGATTATTCTAAATCTTTTTTTGGGCGCATGATAAAATAGACCGTTGATAAATGGATGTTGAATACTCGTAATCCTTGCACAGGTTTATCTGAAGGTTAAGTTCGGATGGTGAAAAGCACACTGATCAAAAATATGTGTTGGTATTACTTTATTCTGAAGGTATCAAAGAATCCAAACATAAGATCCCTAAACATGTAAATAAGACTATATTTAGGATTGTTTCAACGTCTTTCAAGGTTTGTAGTATGTTTATTAATAAATCTCCAAATTCAGTTGATCTGTGTTCAGAATTCGTGTATCAATTTTCATGTAATTGATGTAATGCCACATACATTGGAGAAACTGCCCGTCTTCTCTGCACTCGAGTTCTTGAACATGGCCGACAAAATGGACTGACCCACATTAGTCATCATTTTAGGAAGTGTACTAGTAAAAAATATAAGTATTTCTGATTTTAAGATTTTGTCGAAGAGTTTCAGTAATTAATGGGAATGAGTAACGTGCGAGGGGTTGCTAATTATATCTTTAAATTCTATAATTAATATTCAAAGTACCCAGTATACAGGGATTTTGAATGTATTTAAATAATTTAACGTTGTATATTTATTATTTGGGATGATGTTATGATTTGTTAAATTTTTTTACATGAAAACAATTTTTAAAATTTTTAAATTTAAATTGAAATAATTAATTTTTTTATTAATTTCAAAAAATATTTTATGAGAATGTTAACAATTTTACACGTTTTATAAAAAAATTTTAACAAATGATTTTTTGCAACAAATTTATCATAATATTTATGAATCCTAATGATAAATATGATGAATCAAATTTTCTTGACTTAGGGTTTTTAATTCCATGCTTTCTGTTACTTGTTTTATTCCCAATATTTTCATTTGTACCAGTAATTTTATCTAGATAGTTTTCTTGTTGTTTTAATAATTTGAGTGGCGGTTTTTGTGAAAATTAAAAAACTTATTATTTAGAAATCCTTTTGATTAAATATATATTGTTGGTTCAAGATTTTTTGCTGAGAAATTTAAAGATGGATTTAACTTAGATTGTAAAGGGATTTTCTGTTATGATCATCATATTTTATTCGTTTCTTCTACACTCTCAGTGCACACGGAATAACAGGCCTTTTTAACATGTTATTGTCAGACACATTGACCTGACAAGTTTATTTTTAAAAAAGTCTCTGTCAGACAAATCAACCTGACATAGATTATGTTAAACGAAATTTAATAACTTTATTATAGGAATTGAGAAGGTGACAGAAAAATATTGTGATTGGGGTGCGAGCGGCAAAGCACTGTCAGTCAAAAATGACTGCCATGGCACGGAGAGTGTTAAAAATATTGATAATAAATTGAAATTTCTTTTTAAAAAATCTAAAATAAACTTATGCAAATTTCAGTGAGATAAAAAATACAAAAATAAAAAAATAAAAACTTTATTTAAAAAAATTAATTCTATTGTGTTTCTGTAATCATATATATAAAATTGAAAATATGTGGTTGTATGTTCGGATATATAAACTTCAAATTATGGGTAAAAGGCAGGCAAATGTATTCAATTTTTCAAAGTAAAAACGTAGAAGACCGAACGCACATCATTCTTAAAAATGTCAAAATTTTCATCCAAAAAAAATGAAAATTTGCTTTTTTAGACGATTTTATAATGTTTATTACTTCTTTCATTTTCTCTTTTGTTGTCTCTTAATTATTTCATTCTCTCGGTACTGTATATCTGGATGGGGTATCGTATGGCTGAATAGGGTGAGGAAAGGTGGGAATGTGATTTTGTGATTTTTGTACAGAAATGAAGAAAATAAAGAAATTTTCATGTAATTATCTTTTTCTTCGTTAGTTTAACATCACTGCACGGTGCCGTTTGAAATATTTTTTAATCTTCCAAATAGCGCCGGGTATTTTTTGTTAAAAAATTTAGAATTTTTATTATGAACTAGTATAATTTTTAAAAATAATAAATTATATTTTGAAATTGTGCATCACAAAATAATTTTTTGTTTTTACAATAATATGTGATTTTCTCGGTTCTATATGGAAATTTACAAAAGTTTTAAAAAAAAGCTTAGATACTCCCAGTTTGGATATATTATATATATTTAATTTATGGGTAGTTATATAAGAATAAATAATTTTATATGAAATAAATGAGTATTATTATTGTTACTAATATTATTATTATTAATAATAATAATAATAATAATAATAATAATAATAATAATAATAATAATAATAATAATAATAATAATAATAATAATAATAATAATAATAATAATAATAATAATAATAATAATAATAATAATAATAATAATAATAATAATAATAATAATAATAATAACTTAAACGTACCGGTCTTCCAATTCGGATAGCACATAAATCTTGGACATTGAGAAGGGCTCTGGCAGGCAACATAAATAGAGAAAACAATTGCACAATGAAAAACTGCCAGACACCGAAAGATATGTGCTTTAGAAAAAACATCGTCTATTGCATCACGTGCAATGTATGCAATGAAATCTACATTGGAAGTACCCTCAGGACATTGCACCAAAGAGTTAAAGACATCTAGATCCTGGTGGAACATCCTCGTTGGGCAGACATCTCCGGCAGTGTCAGCCAACAGAGGAAAGAAAAAATATTTCAATAGAAATCATAGCTAATGGAAACATCCAAAAGAAAAATGTCAGAATCAAAGAAGCAATTCTCATCATAAACAGACAGCCAAAGATCAACACTAAAGAAGAAATCAATGAAATCATGAATTTGATCTGTTGTCATTGACTTTGAGAATAACTGACAATATATAAAGAAATTTAAAAAAAAATAGAATAAATTAAAAAGTAATAATTAGAATAATATAGAAAAAAATTTTAAAAAATAGGGTTTGAAAATCAAAATTGACACATTTATTGAAATATTTAAATAGCATATATAAGTAGTTATTGGAGGCTTTATTTAAAATATTTTCAAATATTTTATTAGGCTTCTAGAAGCTAATTATAGAAGCTGTAAAAAATTTAAAAATTTTTAGTTTGTGTCATTTTGAAATTTTAAATGTAAAAATTTTAAAAGTTTTTAGTAAAACAATTCATTATATTTACAACCAATGAGAATTAAGAGAAAGGAAATAAAAGAAAGATTGAAGGGTATTTTGGGGAAGAACATTGCTAAATTCCAGGAGATTGACAAGGACTATCGTATAGTCGAAAATTCTTTCATTAAATACATTATTTGCAGCAAAAGGCTTAAATTATCATTTTATTGTTTTAAATAATAAATGCTGTTACCAAGCAATCATCATTTTAATAATAATAATAATAATAATAATAATAATAATAATAATAATAATAATAATAATAATAATAATAATAATAATAATAATAATAATAATAATAATAATAATAGAA